>PQXI01000363.1:0-25653 GCA_004786145.1 Botrytis paeoniae | reverse complement strand
AGTTATTCACTAGGCCCCTAAGGCCTAGTCGTCCTATATAGTCTTAGACTGAAGGTGGACGTAAATTCAATCAATCAATCAATCAATCAATCAATCAATTCGCGTGCGTTTTATATTTCGAAGTGTTGATAATAGTATCACAACAACTACTAATCAGAATCACTTGGGGATAATTGTAATGGAATTGTATTAATAATTATGATCTAAAGCGATCGTAAAAAGATCGTATTCCGAAGAAAAAGTTTCTTTCGAAATTTGTTGTGTGTCTCACTCGAGAGTATCTACCGGCTTGGACTTGATATTCTTACAGATGATAACTTGATAGTTTATATACAATCATGTGGAGAATTTACTAGAATCGGTTTGAGGCAAATGACAGTCCTTAACTGATTGAAGTCGAGAATGAAAATAGGGATGATGAGCTTCCAAATATGTCCTTAAAACCTGAAGACTATATAAATGACCTCTACTTCCCCGGTTGTGGTCTTATGTATAGAAGTAAGATTCTGGAAGGAGCCGGACTGAGGAAGCTTTCAGAAGATGAAGTTTTTCTTGAAGCAGTGCTGTGAGGGTCAGATCAGAAGGTATGATTATATTGGGCAATTCAGATTCCAAGAGTTGTGCTTTGGGAACCCAAGAGTGTAAGCGGGATGGTGACAGTAATTACTGCAACGATGTTTTAAAGATGAGATGGCAACGACCGAATAGTCGGTGATAAAAATAGTAAAGCACGGTCATATTGATTGTTTATTGTAATATCTGGGGATGAGAGATATTTTGAAGGGTCTATCTATTCTAAAAAGTACCTCGATTCTGATGGTTAGCTGGCGAAGCCTCTCCTTTCCTGCGAATGCTACTTCGAGAGTTTATTGTTGTCTAGTGGACAGAGTAGATGCTCGACAAACGGTTCTTATACCCAGAAGTATGAGAGTTTCCAAGTTCGTGAACTAATTGGGAGCCTACTTATTAGTGAATCGACTATGCTTCATAAGACTGTGTGGCTTAGCACCTAGGAGAAGAAATTTTGCTAGCTAATGAGTAAATTGAAATGTAGGAATTCATAAAAGTAACGATATCTTCTATTTATTCTTTTGCATAGAAAGTTATTGTAACATACAATTTTGCCAAGGGAAACTTGAAGCAAGTTCTTCGCATGGGCTAAGGGATGTGTAGTAGTATCTCCACCAGAAAGAAGTCAGAGAAATTCGAAGTCCAGATGTGAACTTCATGAAAACAACCAATCTTTTTGGCAACAATTATGATAACAACAACATTGACATGGCAATAATCGACACTGACCAGTACCATAAAAGCAGGGCTTGTAATCACCACTGCGATCCGAAAATATCCTCGCAGCTTCAGCAAGATAGTCAACTCCCTCCCCCAAATAAGTGTAATAATTTTCGACATCCCGCATTTCTGGTTGATGCCCATGTACTTTTGCTCGGAAATGGATTCATACGAAGGTGGTTGAGTAGAGCCTGAAAGAGCAAAGGAACGTTATACCTGAATATTAATTTGAAAGAAATGCAGAAAGTTATGGTGGAGTGGATCTGGTATTGGGTATCAATAACGTGTTACAAAAGAAGCAGGTAGCTAGCGAGCATGGGATATAACACTTCATATTCTCTCACAATTCTGCTGTAGAAGACTTTGGCACGAGATCAAGCTCCACAAGATGCTCGACTTGCTCTCGTAGTGCATCAGCAACTGAGAGGAATCTAGAATAAAATTTGCCAATTACCACGATGACCAGGGAATTTGGGATTGGAATAGATCAGAGAGCGGTGGAAGATGTGATAGTAAAGGTAGCATGTAAAATTATTGTTGATGAAATAAGACGATGTTCTAACCCGACGATAGTGAAATAGTTAGTGAAAACAGGTAAAGATGGTCACCATAGTACGTCATTGGCCTTACGAAACGTAAGGCGCTCGAATAAGGTTGCTTCTCCTGGCGAATTCGATTCCCAGATAGATCTGCTTTCCACATCGACTTCAGACTTGTAAGAGTATATCTCGATTATAAAGAGCATATACTGAATAGAGATACTTATAATTGTGAAAAGATTGCTTGAAATAAGATACTCCCATAAATAATATATAGATAGAGAGGGTATAGATGTGATTCTCAGCTAACATTCTTCATCTTGACTATCACGTCGTGTTAGTCTCATCCCAATGTCTTCCTGTCTAGAAAATCACGACCCTGTCATGATTCGCTCGGCATCACCAAATCTGAAAATGCAAACTTGCCATTTCATTTCCCTGATTGTTCGAAAATGAACCGAGACAAAAAGGCCTGGGGCTTGAATAAAGCTGTGTATATTGTATTAATAATTGAGTATCTACATCGCATTAAAAATTCTTAACATATCCAACTACTCCCCGTTCATCAATCAGCAATCGCATGCATTATCATCACTATATCTACAAGTCCCAACGCCGTGTCCGTTCTTCAATCTCTGAAGTAGACGCAATGCAATCTTCCTTTCTTTTCCACTGAAGCGCTCATATTTCGCCGTTTGCCGTTTCGTCCTTGAGCTCCTTGAAAATATCCACCCACTCATCATCGTGTCGTCATATCGCTCATCTCATCACATTCATCTCTTTCCAAATCACTTGAATCTCGTATTTTGCACCCAAAATCTCACGAGGAAGCTCCAATATCCTGTGCCCTGGCGCCAGCGGCATTTTTCTCATCATAATTCTTCACCGCAGCACTCGTACTCTCCACACTCACATCATCATCAAAAACATCCACTTTAGTAGTTGCAAACTTTCTCGCACTGATGCCTCTCTCAAACAGTAGATCGAGTTCAGCGAATGAGCGGCCTTGAGGTTCAGGAAGGCGAAAATAGGTGTAGATGATACAGAGAAAACAGATTCCGCCCTATAACTTGGTATTAGTCTACAGTACTCATCAAATTGTTGGAGAGAAACATTATATCAACATACCCAGAAGAATCCTGCATAATTTTTCCAATTCCAAGCACCAGGATTGAGCATATATGGCGTGATAACACTGCAGACAATGCCCACAATATTATACAAATTTCTGCCCAAAACCACAGTTTTGATTTGAAGTCTTCTTGTAGACAACTCAGAGACCAAAGAATAGCAAACCGTGCCGACGGTAAGTTGGTATGCCAATGCCCATACCAACATAATAGAGCCAGTAGCAAGCGATGCCTCGGTTTTATGTGCAGCTGGGACGAGACCTAGGAATCCGAGAATAAAAAGCATACTACACAAGATACAAAGACCATAAAGGTAGAGAGATCTTCGACCAATTCCCAAGCTCATGAGGAACCAGGCTCCAAAAACGCCGGCCATGTTAATACCATATTGACCTAGGGCAAAGTCGTAGGATGTCGAGGTAGGTAGTCCGGCCTGTTGCAAGAAATAGGTGGAGTAGCCCGAAAAAGAATTCCCACTAAGGTTTTGCATCGCCCATACCATGCAGACAATCTGTTGAACATTAACTTCTAATCTTTCCATATCATTTCACAGGGAACTTCACCTCAGTTCTACGTCTGTCTACACCCCTGAAGCAATCCATATAGCTTGCTCCTTTAGTGATTTTCTCTTCAATTGCCGTAGTATGAACCATCATCGCAATAGTCTCGTCAGCATCAAAGTTTGTTTCCTTGTTTAGACTGGTCAATCGAAGAAGCGATTTCTTAGCTTCTGCAACCCTTCCTTTTCTAACAAGCCACCATGGAGATTCTGGGGCGAGTGCGATACCAACTAGGAGTGGAACTGGCCACATCCATTGGAGACTGTAAGGAATTTTATAAGCCCATTCATCAGTCCGTGGTAACATAGATTTGATAACGCCAATACCAATGACTTGGCCCAATCCCCAACAGAAATTAACATAGGTAGTGAGGTATCCACGAAGTCCAAGAGGACAGACTTCTGATGCATAAGTAATAGTAAGTGTTTGGAACACTCCCCATGGCTATCCAAATATTAACGAAAGTTCCGACGAGGTTGAGTTGAGGTAGACTTACGATACCGCATAAAACTTCAGCAACTTCTAGCGCAATGACGTCTTGAGCAGTGAAAAAAATTGCCGTGAATGCAATAATTAAACTCAAACAGGTCATGACCGTGTATCGGTATCCAAATTTTTCGGAAACCCAACCATTGATAAATAGACCAATAATTTCACCAACATTTGCACCCTGTTCGACACGTGAGTAATTGAATTTCAACCGTTAGTGATCCAATTATTGACTTACGTTACTCAAACCTGCTTGCCATCTAGCTGGCACCTGCCATGTGCCATCAGGTAATTGTTCACCGTATTTTTCATTGAATTGAGGAAATGCATCTAAAAAATCAGTATAATGGATCTTGGAGCCTGGAGTCTATTGAACTTACAAAAGTTGCTCAGTAAACACACGTCGTATCCCTCCATAGCAATACATGTCGAGATCAAAAGAGACCATCCGATAGCTTTAGGATACAATCTGATTCCCTGAAGTAGTGACATGTTATGTTCCTTTTCCGTTGATGCTTTCGCATCCTTAATCATCTGTTCCATTGATGTCGAGACTTTGAGATGGTCCTCTTCAGGGAAATGGAGAGGTTTCTCATTGTCCCCAATGTGATCGCGATTGTGAATGTTGCCCATCGTGTTATCGGTATCCGACTGTGCGGCCAGATCGTCAGATGTTGAAGATAGAGCCATCTTCTAAACTTGGGGTCCCCAGGATTCTTATGCTGCCTGTCGTTCCACTTCCAACTTCCAACTGCCCTCGTGCAGGACTAGAGAATGCGGGGTATGATTGTCCAGGTCTTTGGGTGTTTGATCACACTTTGACCTGGGTTGGAGGGGAAAAGAATCCTCGAATTGGAAGTTAAAGTTACGGTTTTCAAATATTTTCAGGGTTAGTCAGTAATAGCGGGGATCGACGGACTGCCCGGCAAGATTAAATGCCTGGTGAGTGGCTCGAGTGGTCGAGCGATAGCGTAGGCGTTGTTCGGATAACATGCATGAATATTTAACAGCCAATCATAAGGAATATTATTCAGGAAGTGAATACTGAGTGGTGAAAATTACTTCCAATTGATCATATACGGCAATTCAATAGCACGAGGATCTTCAATGTGATAACCTTAGAGAACGTATTTCCGCCTGAACTTGATGGGAATTGGCAATTTGTACACCGAGGCGTTTTTCGCCATAGCATAGTGGTTCTCAAATAATGCGTTGGCCATTAACATTTATATTAGCTTATGATTAATTTCAAAACGGCGGTATCCCTCCTAATGTAAAGGCTTCGCACCAATTGACATGTCGAACTATGAACTAGCTTCTGGTACCTTTTTCGAATCTTCCAGAAAAGGAAGTGCCCGCGTGCTATCAGATAGCGGTCTGCTACCTAGGCAACATATCGGGTTGAAAAGATGGAATGGCTATCGGTGAATTAAACATCCGATGGTGAATTGTGTAAAATTGGATTAAATTGGATACTCCACTTCGTGAAATGATAACCTATCGTAGGCTCTTGACTCTTGTTTTTCTCTAGAAGTCCGGACTTAGCTTCAAGTTTTTTGCATTGTGCACTGTATGAAAGAAAGTCCGGATGAAGCGAGGGGCGATGAAGGGGTGATGTTTCCGCTCTTCTGGTTGTGGCACGTGATGGCTTTGAAGAGTGTGGACTCGGGGATATTTCCTGATAGCTGAACTACTGTGCGACCTGTGCAACATTACTTTGAATGCTGCACACTAACTTCAGGGCTGACATTGCATTTCATGTTCAGTCATGAGAACCAGTCGTGAAGCTGATGATGAATTGTACAAAGTCACATGATCGTAAAGTGGAACATCCGATCTTCACTCTGGCTCGTCTGGCAACTTGTTTCTTGTGCCATTCCGCGATTCTTCGAACCGGCTCCATAATAACAGAACATCTCTAGAACATCTTCAAACTATGACCTTGATATATACACGAAAATGATATTAGTTGAACATGTTTGGTTCCTCGATTCCACGAATTTTCTAGTTCCAACAAAACAGCCATGCACCAGTTTGGCTCATACTACCATCGCCACCGACATCACTGTCACCATGTACGGCTCAGAGATGATCCAAGCTTCCATCCCTGATATTACTCGTGTACATCATTGTTATCGGATAATCGCGTGTTAGAGAATGCCGTAGAGAATCACTTCAAATCACACCAATAATCAATAATGAAGAAAGCTTTTGGTAAACTTCGATTGAAGATCTCCAAATACAATGATAATGATCCACAGCCACCACCATCCAAACCCGTGCCGATAGTACCCCAAGATCCATCATCGATTGGTCTGAAAATGATCCATGATTCTCCCGATGCAACTATTGAGTGTGTCTCTATATTCTTCTTTCATCATCAATAACTAACATTTCCAGCATCATAGCCATTCACGGTCAAAATGGCCATCCCATCAATTCCTGGACAGATAGAGATAGTGGAGTACTTTGGTTACGCGATCTTTTACCTGGGATCTTGGAAACACATCCAAGTGTGAAGATTCGAGTACTCAGTTATGGATATGCACGTCGAGACCCCGTCGAAGTTATCGGCGCTGGATTAATGAAGAGCATTGGAGAGTTAAGAACTGAGACAAAGAGTGAGGGAAGGAAAATAATTTGGTGTGCCCATAGTTTTGGGGGTCCCTTATTACAGGCTGTATGTAATCTCTCGACCCGATATGTTTCATATTGCTTCTATCTTGCATGTTAAGAAATGACTTGTGCTAACGAAATCAGGCAATAACCATCGCTTCGCCTTCCAGCAATATTCAAGTCTCAACCCACGCCTTCTTGTTCTTCGGAGTAGCCAAAAAGATGGGATTGGAAAATCTGAGCACAGTACTTGCATTGCCAGAAGCCACATTGAGTAGCGAGATGAAGGAGTTGAGGAAAGAAATGATGTGGTTGAAAATGGGAAGTGAGAGATTTGATCCATTGGGTGAGCATTTAGGTTGGAATATTGTGAGGTTTAGAGAGGTCGGAAGCGAGGAAGATAAGGCTAGGCATTCGGACGGGGTGAGTGGGAATGAGGAGATAAGCGAAGATGGGGAGGGCAAGCTTGAAGTCGTGGTTAAATTGAAGAAGACACATGGCGCTATGGTTAGATTTGCTGATGTCGAGGATGAGGATTTTATAGTGGTGGTGGAGAAGACCAAGAATATGGTCGAGGAAATTACAAAAAGGTAACAATACAGTCTGGAGCTGATCTATAAAAGCCACCGAAAACCCGGAAATTCGTTATCTAGAACTCTCAACTTCGCGCGATGTAACATCAATCATTTTCAAATGCACAAAGAGTGTTTGCGGCTCGTTTGACCTCGATTTTATCCGAGAGGCGGGGTAAGGCTCCCCAGAAACATCATGCTTACATTGGCTCAAAATGAACACTCAGAAGGCTCCAGCCTGCAGTCGGTCAAGGCGCAGTAGTAATGGACCAGGTGATGTATATTAATTAGATCAATTCTGTTCCCGGCAGATGTCGTGTTGCGGAATCATTAGTAATTGATGAGTCCAATGTCAAGAGGGCACATTGAACTGCCTTGGGCGCCTTGCAGTACCTAGTCACAGGTGCGAGAGGCAGGAGATTGGTGAAAATCTGGTTTAGAAGTCACACGAAAATCAATTCGTTAAAGTCTAACCTGCGGTGTAAGTGCTCCGGACGTCTTTTTCAATTCTTTAAAGATGAAAGCTTACCAATGTGATCAACAGAGTCGCACTCATGCAGTCATCAAGGATCACTTTCCTCATCTGCAAAGTTTTGCAGAACTCCGCCCATTGCTCGCGTAAAGATAAGTAGATAAGATCATACCATGCAGCTTGTTTGCTCAGCCTGGAGCCTTGATGGATGATAATTATAAGGTTGATCAAAGAAAGCTGAAGAATCATTGTTTTGAAGAGATTGGCTCCTTTCTTTTCTGACGGTAAGAACGTCCGATATAACGATACCTTTATGGACCCTATCACAATATTGGGAGCTGCAAGCTCGGCAATTGGTATTGCAAGTTTTGGCCTTCAATTGGTACAAATCCTGACGAAGTACGCGACTGATGCTGGCGCAGCCGCTCAAAATCTCAAAGCAACATTGACAAACATTCATGCTGCAAGTGTTTCTTTCGAGTATGTTAATCAATTTCTGAAACAGGAAAGTGAGCGCTTAAAGTTAGGACAAAAGGCGACACTCAATGCGCGCGGAATCAGACAAATTCAAGGTATTACAGACGATTGTCTAAAGGTGTTTTGGAGAGTGGAGGCATGGGTCTTGTACAAGGATGACTCAAAAGAATTGGAGCTCAAGATTGCCAATAGGCTGAATGAATACAAAGAGGATGTAAAATTTGATCCAACAAGGCCTTCGCAATTCCTGAAAGTCGATGAAACTTCAGCGAAAGTCCGCAAACTTAGAGAATCGTGGTTTGCGAGATACCTGTCCCCGTTACAAACACACAAGCTTCTTCAATATGCAACAGAACTTCATCAACTTCAAGCAAGTTTGAATTTGCTTTTCACAGTTATCAGCGTCAGATTAAATGGGGCTCGATCGTAAGTCTAGATTTCTATTCGCCAATCTGTAATTGAGCTTACACAAGTATAGAGGATCAAATTCTATTAATGCCATGTATGCTCCACCGTATGATATGGCTTCGCGTGGTATCGAGCAAGTAGTCGAAATGCGCCCAGAAGCAACAGACTACATGTTTCATCCTAGAATGAATGATTACGAAACCCAGCATTTGAACAGCAGGTTCATCAATCCAACCGGCAGAAAACATCTTATCCCTGTAGCCAGTAGGATACGATATGTTGATAATCCTTATACCCATATTCCACAGAGTTTCTTCCAACATTCCGAGCTAAATCAAAGAGAAATTACACCTTTTCGCAGAGTCGTTCCTCCGGCTGTTCCAGATGATCCACTTAACTCTGTTTTGAGAATGAACGCCGGAGCTGAGAGCAGCTTTCTCCAAAGTCAAGACTTCAAAGGGAAAACAAATGCCAGATTTAACCACAAATCTACCACCGGATATGCCATAGCCCCTGGCGATGAAACTATCGACGCCGCCAAGAACTATATGGCACATCACGATGCTGAAGCGAGACTGAAGCCTGAACTCATGAGTGATATGGGAAATTCTGAAACGAAGACATATTTAGGTCATTTCATGCCGGCCGAAAAGACAAGAGATATCGACAATCTTTCCACAGTGGCCCAGCGAAGCACAAAAGCTTCCATGAATATGGACGAAGAAAGTCCAGCTGAAGAAGCTTCTAGGTATCCCGATGACAAAGTAAACCCACAAAATCAAAAGGAACACGAACGCCTGAAACCTGGAACCTCCGCACAATCTTGGCGTCCAAAGGTTTCTACTAGTAATAATGAAGGGATTGTTCCATCACAGAACTCTCAGGCGCAATCGGTCAACTACCTAGTTGACCGTAAACAAAGCAGCAACGTTTCAAAGCCAGCGATGCAAATCAACGACATCGAAGTAAAGGATAAAACAAACGATTCACGCAACGAATTAGGAAATAGTGTGCCGCGGCACGCTCATATTCTGCAGACCAAACAGCTTCAGCCAGAAATATCGCTTAATCTAGAACCAAATATGTCCACTTCGGAGAATCGAGAGAAGATTCCTGGTTCATTTCATGATAACTCTGAGGATCTCATCGATTTTGGTGACAATGTTACAACATTGCAACAACCGAGTGCGGTCGTCATTGATGAGATAAGTCAAGCACGAAACTTAAGCCCACAAGCCGTTCAGTATGACCTGCTTTCTGGAGATCTAGATGAACTCCGGCCTGGAATGATAGCAGATTCGAAGAATCCTATCATCCCGAAAACATGTTTTTACGATACGCCACCCATGGCAACTTCCGATGATACCGTAGAGAAAGTGACGGCAAAGGTACTCGCTGCATTTGCGCCTATCTTATCTTTCCAGACAGAGCTTCGCGGCACCATTGATCGGTCCGATCGCAAAGAATACGAACAATTTGCAATTAAAAAGGAAGAAATGCCCGAATCACCAGAGGTAGTGAATCTGCCGATAAAGGAGAAGTTCTCAGATAAGAACAAAAGCAATGAGTCGCAGGATAAAATCATTCCTCAAAGCAGAGCATCAGACGCGCCAATAGAAACTTCATCCTCATCATCTAATAATCGTCGCTCTCAACAGAATATCGAAAGTAACTCCGTCAAGTTACCCAAACAGCGGAAGAAGTTATTATTCGATAATTCAAACCCCGATTGTTGGCCGCCATCGAATTTCAGAAAGCTCCCCAAAGATTATCCGGCATCTCAAATATCCAATTTTCTAAGCGATGTTGGATGTTCTGAGGTTGGCACTAACCAATCATCGAGGAGCAACTTTTCAAAGCACAGCTTTATCAAGAGTGGTGGCCTCAAGAAAATTTTTAGACGCAATAATCTTGCTGAGGACGACATAGACAGGATGATTCCAGAAGGTACCTTTCTTACTGCATTTTTTATTAAGGGTCAGAGCTATCAGCAAATACCTACCGTTAGGAATTTTAAATTACGCAAATCAGAGATCGAGCGGATGCTGTCGCAAACTCCCCAGCAGGATTGGTGGAAGGAATTCTGCTTTCTTGAATCGGCCGAGACCGCTAGTCTGACCCAGATTTTGAAACCTCAGGAAAATTATAGAAAAGCGCTCATAAGCCTCAAAGAAGTGAAGAAACATTCCAGTCGATTGTGGTCGCGGGGCGAAAAGAGTCACATCGCGATTATCATTAACAAACCTCTGGCTCACCTTGATATGGCGCCAGATTTTGGCCTCGACTACAGATCTGCACCAACTCAAGTGGGTACGAGAGACAGTAGTAATGGCAATGCTTTTGGTCCCCAGCAGCTTGGGGAACTCATCTCACGAGCTATGGACGATAGAGATTGTCTTTACTGTGCATATACGATTCACCCAATACTCATTGAAACTTCGTTTCAGTCACCTGATTGGGTAAACTCTCATGGCGTCAAACAACATTTATCAGGAAGACACATACTTGGAAGAATTTTAGAGCTAAGCACGAGTAGTGGGACAGTCATTGTGAAGCTTTTGGATCTCACAGTGCCACAGCAGAGACAGGTTCAAAAGATAGTCGACTCAAACAACGAAGTCAATAGCAGCATCATATGGACCCTTGCACAACTTGAAGTCGTCTATGGGAAGTGTCTGAGTCCTACAAGTGACGGAATCCTATCAATCACAGTATATCTTGTGGGAACTTCAAATGAATCAGCAGATAACACTTCAAGATCGGAGAAGAGTGGTTGGACTATGAGCTCCTCCTCAACATTGAAAGACAGAGGTGCCAATGATATCCAAATAACTTCGAGCCTTAAAAGCGTTGATTTTACGAAATCGTTGAAATCTCCTCCAACGACATCCCTGGAATTCTTAACGCCCGGCACTAAATATACGGAATCAATCCCTCCGAACTCCCCCAAATCACTGAGAAGTATTTCAGGTATATCTGACACATCTGATGTTGATCCTTCTGACTCCGAGAGAGCGCTTGGCAATTATTATAAAGCTTTGCAGATTCCAACAAATGCGAATGCTGCTACTATCGAGAAGTAAACATTTTTTTTCTCTCTTATCATCCCCAGAAACTATGTGTTCAATTACTAATTTTGAGAAGGGCCTATCTCTCCTTACGCAAGGACTCTGATCTGACGTTGAACCCTTCGGACTTTTCTGCTAGGAAGCGCTTCGTTACTGAGGCCTACAGAACCTTGGGGACACCCAAAAGACGTGAAGCTTACGACAAAGAACACAACTTCAACCAGCCACAGCAAGAAATACAAACGAATTACTCAAGAGTAAACAACAATCCATCGGCAAAGTTCAAAAGAACAAAATCCGGGGATGAAGATTACGGGGAGAGAGATGATGTGAGTGATGATGAGAGCTACAATGGTAGACGGCACGTAAACTTTGCAGAAAGTCGTAGAATACCTCTACGACGGGGAATAAGAAATCCTGAGCTGTACGAATCAAATGGTCATTCCAGTTCAGATGATGAACCTCCACAACGAACTCATGGGGTGGGAAAAGTACCCTACCGAAGATTTCCTCAACCATTGGTCAAAGTTCGGGGCAGAAATTCAACATATGATGATCGTCCAAGACACGCATTATCCAGAAGATACTACAGATCAAGTTCTCCTTCTCCCCTCGAAAGTAGTTCATCAGATAACGATTCCAGATCACTGTCACCTTGGAGAACCTCGTTCCGTGGCAAGATTCCCACCAATTCTTTCATGAGAAAATCCACAGCATCTGCTCTTCGCATAAATTCGTTTGCTGGAAGAAGTCCACCAAGGCCCCCATCGCCTACAAGTGAATCATCGTTTGATGATTCGAGACCACCATCACCAGAAAGAGGTTCCTTACACTATTATAGCAATCAACCTGCAAGTTCATTTGCTGAAAGGGCCTCTGCGCCCAATCGTCGGCCAAGCAGCTCCCCGCCCAGAAGAACGGCCTCAGTGGCAAGACCTGTGACTGACAATGTCAATTGGAGACAAAGACATGAACGAAACCATAAAGGGCTTCAGCCGAACAACTTTAGTGGGGCATACGATGATTGGAGCAGATCCAGAAGGATCCAACCACCATCACCTCAGCCATCACCTCGGCCAATTTCTTATAATCTCCCATCCCACCAATTTATACAGGAGCCTGTCATTCCATTCGACCGACGACCGGCATATTACCCTTATCACTATGATGGCAAATCATACAATCCCTATGGAGCATCAGGGACCGAACGTGCTGACGACAATATTGTGCAACAGCTCTTATTGGAGTGGACACCAGCAGGCGAAGAGGCTGAGGCAGCAGCAGCGCAGAACACATACGAGAACAATCATTCAACTGCAAATCGAGGTTTAAATGATACGTATAATACAAGTTCTAGAGTCAAGAGTCAAAGCCGACAAACGGCCCAGGAACAAGTCGAGAGAACCAAGACACCTGATGCCACGAAGATGTATGTCAAAGGTGGAAGACGACCAATGGCAACAGTGGAGGACGATGCTGGCGAATTTTTAGATTTTGAAAAACCTTCTTTGTTTCCGCGGCGTGCGATGACTAGTTTCTTTTGATTTGCGCAGTACAGTGCTTTAAGCAATTAAAGACGTGTTTATGTGATAACCTCTAAGAGAGTTCAGGGAAGCTCGGTGGCTGAGTTTGAAGGCATATATCATGCATGTGGCCTCCACATTTGAATTTCGGTCGATGCTTTCACTAGATAAAACTTCAAAGAGTCTTCCCTTTGCACGAAGACAAGGCTCCAAACGTATGAAGTAACAAGAAGTGGCGGGACCCCGCACCTTGTATTGCACGGCAGACTCTTTACGTCATCAAATGAAAAGAAGGAATCTGTTCAATATATATTCGTATTAGCGTGCAACCCTCAAGTTTACTTTACCTAGTTTCTCTGCCCGAAGGAGCCTGCGATAAATTAATTCTGCAAACATTCCTCCGCACTCAGGTAAATTAAAGTATCTCTCGAAAAGCCATAGAATGAGCTACATGTCGAGATCATACTCAACCTAAAACATGCACTCAGATCTAGTCGACATGAAAATCGAATTTCTGATCGTTATACGTACTATCCTTTACCTTCAACAAAATGATATAGGCGCTTCTACAGCTTGAATATACCAATTCCATATCCCAGTTTCGGGCCTTACCATCTTCGAAACTTGAAATTGTTTACAATTGTTGGAAATCATATATGTGGTACTAAGCAGTATGCTAGTAACAAACATCTTTTTCTATTCCAATAACAATGGATATTTATTATTTAAATATGCGGTCTCTCAACAGTGGTTCTACATTGAAACTTTCATTACAGGGAGCACTTTCTGAAAGCAGAATCTTATCCCTATCTCACAGTCCCAAGTCTCAAGTGTGCTTTCCTTCCTTGCATCAATCTTCTCCACTGGGAGATGAACACTTCCAATTTCGTTTACAACGGGTGACAATAGGTAATGAAACCAACATCTAATATCTGTATTCATGATTAGACTGCAGAAGTATTGTCTACACGCTTTTTCGCTGTCATCTTACAGGTCTTTGCAAATCATTAAGCTTGATGTCGAGAAATTCTTACAACAATATTGCTACCCAGCATAACTAAGAATTCAGGCCTTTCCAGAACAACATAGTAATCACGCAATGCCTTTGGAGGGGCTTCCAAATGAGATCCTTGGCGAAATCATACAGAAGCTGATGGAAGAACACTATAGCAGTGTCTATTCCCATCCAACACTATCTCTGAACAGGTGCTCAAGACATCTTTACAAAGCTTCTATTTCAAGCTTGTACCGCGATATTATAATAACAGGCCCCGAGATGTTGGACCTATTTACAAAACCAATCGCCACTCGTTGGGAACTCGCGATTTTGGTGTATTCTCTAGACCTGACCTATTTCGATGATCATCATGGTCCTTATGATCGAGACACCGAGCGGATATGCTATTTAGTAGAGCAGGTAGATCATACGGATGAACATGTCCCTCCTTGTGTTTTAATCAGAATCATTTGGGACATGTGGGGATACATTGACCGCAAACACGGAGACACAGCTTGTTTAGAGCATAAAAAGCCATGGCATGACTGTTTAATAGAGACTATCATTTATTCGAGAAAGAAAAAGAAATCTTTCTGGCATTTGACAGCTTTATCTATAAGCTTACTTTCTGGGCTAGAGAAGCTTTCCCTTCCTAGTTTTGCTGCTCCACAAGCACGGCTAGATTTTCGTTCTTTCTGTTATGTTGCTTTGGTTGCTTCAAAACCCGAGACGCGATATAAATTGCCTAAGGGTCGGATGAGTGCTCTGCACAACCTGACTCTCGAGGGATCCTATGAGAGTGGATCAGTACAAACATTTCTTCAGCTCTCAGTGCTACAGACACTCACTTTGCGTTTTTTAATCATTCCGAGCAGACCTAATAGACCGAGCAGGCTAAACTACGCAAATTTCATAGAGAACTGGACATTACTACAATTGAATATAACTGCCACCAACATTTCTTTCAAATATCTCATCCCATTCCTCAGAAGTTTGGATGTCTTGGAAACATTCAATTTCGAAGCACACCCGTGGCAGCTTTACGGTGAAGAAGATGAGTACAGCATTGATCTTGGGAAGATTATTGAAGGACTGTCTCATCTCAAGCATACTTTGAGAGACTTGAGAGTGGTTGTAGGTACTCATGCACAGAGAAGCTCGGATTTTTTGGTCCTACGAGACTTCTCAGCTCTCACGGTATTGGAGATTAGCGTTTGGACGTTTCTGCCAGCTGCAATAACTGCCATATCGCCAATTTTAGGCTCGGCTTTGAACCATGTATTTCCTCATAACTGCAATTGCTAGAACTCAACGGCAAAGGAATAAGCGTGGGTAATCTAGAGAATTTGGTAAAGCCCATGAAAAGGCTGGTGGAAGAAATCAAGGAGGGTACGACAAATGTGAAGGAGCTTCATCTCAAATATTTTCCTGGGCACGATTCTTACTCCTTCACAAGCCACACAGAATGTAGATTATACCAACGCCACCCCTTCTTAGCGGAGCTCTCAGCCGAGTGCCAGGAGAATGGGATTACTCTGAGAGTTTCGTGAAGATCAATCTTGTTCCTATTGGTACTATAGGTGGAAGAGTGAGAGTGAAATTCAATTGTATGTTAGAGGTGCACCAGTTCCATGTGTGTGGAACGTTCTTTATAGCTTGAGGTTGCAAAGTTCAATATCATGAATTATGTATAGCCCTGGAATCTTAGTTTTGTGACTCACTTCTACCAGAATTCTATGGAGCCCTTCAAAGTTCACAACCTCATCAATTCAGTCATGAAACCTTCTATTGTCTCGAAACCATCTAAACTGCCGTTCAATGATCAGAGGCTTCCAATAGCTCGATTCACTCAAATAGTATCCCAAATTTATATAGATATCATATCGCTTTCAAATGTGCAGAGCTTGTATCTAGTGTTTTAGTTCCAGATATAACACCCTACTCATGAATTCTGACTGTATTTCTTGAAATCTGACTGGAAACTGTGAAGAGGAGTTTTGTCGGAAGACTTTTCAAAGCTTTCATGTTTGTTTATTCTTCGCAATGAAAGTCAACTGTGATTTCCCCATTGAGAAACCAAGAGGAGGTCACTTTTTTGCTCCTGCCCTTAATATGATTAATGTTCTTTTTTGGTAGGCACGGCTGGGTGAAACACACTTTGTTACCTTGAGTGGTTTAATCATTACTGCAATGATAGAATAACAAAGAACATACATCCATTGCAAAACCTGCCTTTCGATATGATTTTGTTTAGCAAAGATCCCTCGCCGCACAGTAACATGCCTAGAACACTTGATGGCTTACCAGAGGAGGTCATCATTGATATTGGATTATGTTTACCAAGAGTTTCCCTTGTAATGCTGGCACAATGCTCCAGTCATTTCTATGCTGCATGTATTGAATTGCTATATTATCACTATGCTGTGGGAAATCGGAAAATGTTGAAAACACTGATCAACACTATTCTCAATAAATCGGTGATTGGACGAAGCATCCGTTGGCTCGATCTACGCCACTTTAACTGGAATGACTTGTGCCACCCAGCCCCCTGGAAGACAACTTCGCTTGATCTGTTCAAAAAGGCTATGTTGGTGCAAAACAACTTGGTTTCTTGGAATATCTCTATCTGGACGGGCGATTTTTGGATAGATATATCATGCTGGGCTTTGATAACAGTACTTCTTTGCCTCGTTCCAGAATAAGGGTACTGGGACTTCCAACACTGGGAGAAGAGCGCCGTTGGCATGGAGTGCTCTTAAGGGGAAGTCATTGCGAAGTCTCTGCATTTAGTGACTTCATTGCTCGACTCGCAAAAGACCAGCGGACTGAATCTCCAGACAGCGGTCCTCTGAGGGTGCTTGCAAACTTAGAAAGCATAATAATTACACCTGATTTTTGCAATAGAAGAACAGCATTGGATTCCATTATGCCACTTATTTTTTTTAAGATCCGTGAAAAGATTCAAAGTTGTCTCAATGTGGCATCACTCCTGGATGAACAGCCGTAGATTAAAAGGCGTAGCGCCGATACCCAATATTGAGAGTTTGAACTTCGTTTCGTGCGATTTCAGCGATGACATTGTCACTTTCCTTCGGCGTTTCACAGGCATTCAAAGATTCTATTTGAGTGGAAGTCCCAACATCATGAATGAATTCGACGACATGCCTTTGTATGTTGAAAATATCTTGGAAGGATTAACATCTTCGAAACACTCACTCAAATACGTCGACGTCAGTTTTGTTTCTCGTAGACCGGATGACGACTCCCTCTCATTGTCTCAATTCAAACGACTACAGGTTGCAAAGCTTTGGCCATCTCCTTCAATATGGTCGAGTGGAAGCCCAATTGAGGATGAATCTCGGTTGATCAATTCCTTGCCGCCCGGATTGAGGATTCTGGTATGCAAACCATTTTATGATCAACACGATGTTGTTAGCTTGGAACAACTCTATGAGCTCGTCGCCAAAAAAGAAACATATGCTTCCGAACTGCGACAGATTGAACTGATTTGGGACGACGCTGATCTTACATATAAATGTGAAGATTTTGAGAATCATTGCGAATTGAGCGAGAAAGTTCCTTTCTTTACGAAGCTCATTGAAGAGTGCAAAGCAAAGAATATTTGTATTTTCCTGGCCACCCCTCATGGAAAGCTAGCGGCACCGCAGAGCCGGAAGACTTAGAAAATACCCAAGGACTTTTTGGGGGTTTATTATAGCTTTTCTGTTGTCGTTCCAAGCTTCCGCGGCCACTGTGGAAACTTGCAGAGTAAGGCTAGGCCACGAAGCCTTCATACCTGTATCATTGAGGTTTTCTGGCTTTAAGAGGGAGGCTTCAATTACTATCTGGGTTGTACCTCTGACTAAGTCGTGGAGATAGAGCCCTTCTTTAATACTCAGCTCAGAACATTAACCTGGTCTGCTCCGATTGGTGTGGTATATGTGATTTGTGTGATTCGAAATCCACATGCTTTGAAATTCATTGATATGCTTGACCAGAATCCAGGTGGGGTAATTATCCGTACTTACAGGGGCACTAAAATTATGTACGCTAAAACTTTAAATCGTCATCACCTCATACCCATCACCACATCACCACCAAACCCACCAAACCAAGTCGAATGAAGATCATTGTCGTCGTTAATAGAGCTTTGCATACATGGGCAACAATGTTTGGTCGAAGATTGTGTAATTCTGCATGCAATTCCGACGCTTATGGTGGGGCTTAGCCTTGGAATGGAGTTAAGTGACGAATACGGAGATATGGGACGAACGAGGGGTTACGTATAAAGAGAGCAGAGGTTCCCACCTTAAGAATTTTCTAACTCCTCGATCGAAAAACTGTTTACTTCGAAGAAAATACAGACAACATATTCACATAAAAATATCGAAAATGCCTCGACTTCCAACTCGTAAATTGGGCAGATATGGCCCTGAAGTAGTCGCCCAAGGCTTCGGAACCATGGGCTTAAGTGCTTTCTAGTGAGTTTCATGGACCCTTCTTCATAATTTCTCACGCAGCATAACTTCTTCATTTTGATGAACCTATCTAACTCTCCATCAGTGGCAGCACCGAATCCGATGAAGAGCGTTTCAAGGTCCTCGATCGCGCTTACGAACTTGGACAGACCAACTGGGACACCGCAGACATGTATGAGGACTCCGAAGATCTACTTGGAAAATGGTTCAAACGCACAGGAAAGCGGGATCAGATATTCTTAGCCTCCAAGTTCGCCTTCAAAACCAATGAAGATGGAACTCGTACTTGTGATTCCAGTCCGGAATACGTGAAGGCTGCGTGTGCGAAGAGTTTACAAAGACTGGGTGTTCAAACTATCGATCTATACTACTGCCATAGAGTAGATGGAAAGACTCCCATCGAAAAGACAGTAGAGGCTATGGCTGAGTTGAAGAGGTAAGATGCACCCACCAACATACGTTGTTGAATCCGTGCTAATGATTATGCCAACAGAGAGGGAAAGATAAGATATCTAGGGCTCTCTGAAGTCAGCCCGAAGACCATTCGCCGTGCAGAGAAAGTACATCACATCGATGCCGTGCAAGTTGAATATTCTCCATTCTCTTTGGATATTGAACAGAACGAAGTCTTGAAGACTTGTCGCCAGCTTGGCATTGCCATCGTTGCCTATTCACCTCTTGGCCGGTATGACCTCAATCCAAGCAGTCCTCATAACTATATACAACATGCTAACCTATCTCTAGTGGTTTTCTTACAGGCCAAATCAAATCTAGAGCTGATTTTGAGCCTGACGATTTCCGTCTCGTCGCCCCTCGTTTCTCCCAAGAGAATTTCCCAAAGAACCTCGTGCTCGTGAAGGAGCTGGCAAAGATCGCATCTGAGAAAGGTGTTACACCAGGACAACTCTCATTAGCATGGTTAGCTGCCCAAGGCGATGACATTATCCCGATTCCAGGAACAAAGAAAATCAAGTATTTGGAAGAAAATATGGAGGCCTTGCATGTGCAACTTAGTAGACAAGAGGAGAGAGAGATTAGGACAGCTATCGAGAAGGTCCAGATTGGCGGCGCGAGATATCCAGAAGCCATGAATAGCTTCTCGTTCGGTGATACCCCTGAGTTGCGATAGTCTGATAAATCGTACTAGCAGTCGTCGTCTTTCAGTTACTTTAGGTTGAAATTACCAGATTTTCCCAATTTCTTGGCATCAGACTTTTACGTGACTGGGTTGAATAGAATAGTGATGTTCAAGTAGACTACATATCAGAGATCATTCCACAGTAAGTATCAAAACACTTTCCCCAAAAATAGGGGCTATGATATCCATAATCATATAAGTCAGACCTTTTTACCATGACTGCTGGCTACATGATTCGAACAGCGTTCTAAAATGTCGCACATCATATCAAATTTTTGCCCCAAATGCACAATCCATACTAGTATGTCAAAGATTATATGTACCCTTTCTTGATCATGAACTCTGGAAAGACGTGGCTCCCAACGCGTTAGTGTTCATGACGGGAGAGCCCTGATGAACTGTCGTCTGGTGCGTGGCACCATTTGTGTGGAGGTATTTATGGGGAATCTCGAGCTCTTGCATTAGTCGCACGTCTGAAAACCCTTAGCAGAAAACGGCACGACCAGACCAATCTAAAATTCTGGGAAACGGTTCCAGCCTCATCTTATACTCTGTTAGGTGAGTCATGTCGCTTGTGTGCTGGGAGTTGCAGTAGCTTTGTGGTGTTTTGCTTTGGTTTTGTGGGTCGAGAGGGGTTGGTGGGGTGAGATTTTCAAAACGGGGTGCGAATAGTGATTGAGAGGTGAGGCTTACTGTCGAACAGAAGATCCAATGAGACTGGAGGGAAAAAATGGGGAAAGACTGGAAGGGTCAACTATGTGAAAACTGATGATTTTCAGATGTTGATGTCACGTGAGCTTATCAGTTGCGTCTAATCATGTGGTCTTGAAGATTTACAATCGTTCTAACTGTTAGCATGAACATGCACAGAACTTTAATCATGATTCACAAGATTCTCAGAAGGATGAAATAAAAGTATCCGCGTTTTATGGATTGACTTATTGCATCTACGCGATGGATCGCTCAGCTCCTCTCATCGTCCTTCGCTCCCAATAAACTGCCCAGAAACTAACTTTAACATATCCCTCATGTCTCCCGTCACAAAATCAGAACCTCAATGCGCTTGCCATTTTCTTTGTATCAAATGTCAAGAATTTCGCTAGTTCAAACTGCAAAGGGTGGACTGAACATCGCTGCTCTATCAGTCTACCCGTTCCTTTCAATACCTTCTCAATTTCTACCCGCTATTCTGACTTGCATCAAGACAGCTGAATGTCTCCCCTCAACACCAGGTATGTGCGTATAAGTATCGTATGTATGCAAGAGTTGTTCTCCGCGTTCCACAAGTGTGAACAAGTAAAAGGCAAAAGAATTTCATGTGTCCAAGTATTTAAGTCACGAGTACCTCAGCAGGACTCGCGACCCTCGGCCTCAACGCCAGAGGCATTACCCAATGGGTTCTGCTGTGTAACATCCAGACCTTGCTGCATGACAGCTTCATCTCGGCGAGCTTGGCTTTCAGCCAATTGAATGGCATTGAATTGTGCCATTTCCTCGTCTCGAAGGTTTCTAAGGCGTTGCGGTGCAGCCGCAACGCTTCTCTCAATACTAGATTCCCAGGGTTCGGGTACCAGTTTCAAGATTTCCATAACTCTCCGGTATCCACACTCGTCCAAGCGGACCATGTGGGCAAGCTTTGCGTACCGGCTGCAAGCTTGAAGTTGCTTGATAGGGACGGCGTAGATGTGATGTACTCGCATATACGACCGTCTCTGCATGCTCCCCCGTGAGAGAAACAACAAGGTGTTCCCACGCTGATTCAACTCAGCATGGTGCTGTGACTCTTGGTTCTGCTCGTGCTTCCGCACAGCGTCAAGCTTGTCACCCTTCAGTTGGGGTGTTTGTTGGGGTATCCACGACAATGGCATAGTTTCTTGAAGATACCATTGTTTTGAAGGATCCGGTCCAAGCGTGCGCAGCTTGTTGACGTACCTGTCCAGAGGTAGACCACTCAGAGTTGTCATCTAATTTGATCAAAATTAGTATTATCCTTGGAAAACCTTTTGACATAGTGCTATAGAGCTTCTGTGAATTCAGATAGAAAAATACAGTGGCAGAAGTGTATGGTAGAGTCTATCTGATTTTTACAGACAAGAATTCGGAATGAGGGGTCAAGATGAGGAAGCAAATTAGTGAAGACGTACCAGTGCAACGTCAAGTATGACGTCACCAACGATGTTGGAACCACGACGTTGGTTAATCCTCAAGATCATGACTGGATGATTGCGGCCGTCCTTATCTTTGACCTTGTCGTTGCATTCGTGGTTTTGGACACAGATAATTGGTTCGTGTCCGTCCTGGTAATTCGATAACCAGACAATGCATCCGGGCATTAGATGCTCGGCGCGCAAGTGGTACTTCTTGGGTACCATGGCTGGCTTTCGTTGAATGGCAATGTCGTCGGCTTCAGGAGTGACACTGCCACTACTGTTGGACATGCCTGCTGGTGCTGATCGTGGTAATGGAGAGCCAAAGGCTCTCCGGTGAGGTGCTTGTGGAACTTGGGAATTTGTCAAGTTCTGATCCGACCCATTGCCAATCATGGGAGTTGATGGATATTGACTATAGGGCGGCATCGAAGTACCTCCAGACAAATTTGTCGCGACTGGTGTGGTCACCTGCAAAGGACTATTGTATTGAGGTATTGCTTGTTGTCTAGTAGTACCTGCTACAGGTGAGCGGAAGCCATTGTTGGACGGTGTGTATCTCTGTGGCGCGCTATAGAACTGCGGCACGGGATTGTTGGGATTCCTATTTCCTTGCAGAGCTTGATTTGATGTGCGGCTTACACTGTCGCTGTTCCCCTGTGGCACAGGAGCAAATGGACTTAGCGGACTGCTTACCCGAGCAAATGCATTGTTCTGAGGGGCATTTGCGCCCTGGTAGTGTTGCGGATGATTTGCATAAGCACCATTGTGTTGCTGATAACGGAGGGGGATGGGCGATTGACTATATCCCTGCTGTGAAGAGACTTTCACTGATTGATGGTATAAATTATTACCGAAATAGCACCCATTTCGGTATTGCGTGCGGACAGGGGTGAACGTGTGAGCAAGTCCAGGAGAGGGGGGAACAGCCGCGCCTTGGGTATTTTGCATGCTGTACCCTGAAACCCCATTCTGAGGCTGAGTATTCGGAGTGTATGGGGTTATGGGTGATGAGTTGTCTGCTTCACCCTCAGTCCAGTTGTTGAGAGAATCTTTTTCTTGGTCAGCCATCTTGATGTATTGTCGAATCAAAGTGGCCGGCAAGAAATCTAGATTTGATTTGATCAAGAAAGAAGATGTTCTCTTGAGGTTGGAAGTAACAAAAGAACTTCAAGATCTTTACAGTTCTTACATTGATCGAAACTGTCAAGAGAATGATTTTGAAGTCGTTGTTGTAAAGTCGGAGAAGTCGATGACTTTAAAGATGAAAAACTGTTTAGCCTTGCCGAAAGGACCCTGCTGTAGTGAATACACATCGTCGACTCGCTACAGTGGCTAGCTGCTGTACAAACGAGAGTGAGTGAATGTTAGTTATTGTTTTTGTAGTGATTCAGCGAATCCTTCACTTTAAAAATACCTCTGGATTTTAGTCCTTAGAAAGGACTGATAAAGTTGGATTATTAGACAAGGAGTCTAGGTCATTGGTCAAAGAAGTCGTTATTTGCTATATACAAGGACTATAAAGATGAATGTGCTACTTCTTTATCGGCAGGAAGGCTTGTTGGCTTGTTTAGATCTTTCAACTGGTCTTTCAACCAACTCAGGGTGCGCCTATGGTTCCTAAAAGTTTATCTTTCAATAAAGACATTCACCCGATCTACTTTTCAATCTACAATTTCACTACAGCTCATCAAATTGCTTGTGCATCTTGGACTATCCTTTCGCTTATTGTCCCACCACAACTTCGTGGAGTCATTTCGGAAAAGAAACTCTAGTCTAATAAATGTAATGACATATATGTACTATGTTCATCATTAGCAGGAGAATTGAAATGTTGGAATTTCATATCTGAACTGGCTAAGCGGGAGATTCACCTGTAAAAGGTTAATAACCGAGAATAACTGTTTCAAGACACTGATCTTTCCCCACTGCAAATCGTCGCTTGAGACTTTAGTGAATATTGATAAGTGAATTTCTCGCAAGAATGCTATACTTGCCAATAAGAGACTTCTAATGCTCTAAGCTAGCTCAATAGTCATTTGGCAGTAAAACAGGAATTGAAGAGATATTATATATTTTTCTATGGCTGATTGCTTGTAAGTCATCTGCTAATTCAACCTGAGCAGCTGGTTCATCGAGCAAACCTTTACAATCCATCCGCACGATTGGGACTACTGATATGTCGAGCTGGAGCATTTGGCACATACGATTCGGATCAGAAAAACTTCAGTATCTCGAAATTTGACGCTTGTTTTAGGGATTTTTGGTGAGATGCTTTACCGAAATTCCAGGAAGCCTGTAAATTTGGATTTTTTTGTCCGACCGCGTGAATGGTCTGGACTCAATTCAAATAGACAATTTAACTACAGGCAAGCGGCTTAGAGACTATAGCTCTACGGGCTAGATGTAGACATTCTCAGTATTTTTACATATAGATTTTTTGACGGTAGACGGCTCAGCATCAAACTTCAACAAATAAGATTGGCCAGTTTCTGGAACTGGTAGCGATGACATGAGGTCGCTACTAAAGATCTCACGAAATATTTCTCTCTTCGGACGTTGATTAATAATATGGCTTTGTAGCGTATAAACTATATGAGTTAGGTAGCTTTGTTTGGTCTTATCCTGCCTAAGCATTGAAAGTGAAAGATCCCTTTATTGGTAACTTTGAGTTCATCTCAGTCTGATTATATACTAACGAATCGGTGATCGAGAAGATTCACGCATTTTCATGTTTATAGTCTCAATTTCAAGTCTTAAAGAAAGGATATAGATATTTTCCTATAAAAATAATACGTTCATTTTACAGACTAGAACAAGTAGACACAGCAAATTTATTGAAAAGCTTTTAATACTCGTCAAAATTACTTATAAATTTGTTGTTATATATCTCTGAGTTAGAGGAGGAGGCTAAATATATAATAAAATAACAATCAATCACACACAATAAATTTCGAAAGAAACTTTTTCTTCGAAATACGACCTTTTCACGATCGCTTTAGATTATAGTTATTAATATAATTCCATTGCAATTATCCCTAAGTAATTCTAACTATTAATTATTGTAATACTGCCGTCGATACTTCGAAACACAAAACGCACGCGAAAAAACGTATGAAAAACCTTGTTCTGAGATTTCAGAATAAACAATTCAATCTCAATATAAATTCAATTACTAGTTCAATTGAATCAAGAGATATGGAGATAATAGAAGCCCCCTCTAGAGCTTCAAATCTGCTACTCTTTTATTCTATTGTTATTCTAGGCACCCCAAATCCATCAAGCTTTACCCACTCCTTCCAAAAACAATCAAATACTACCTCTAGTCCCTTTGTAAACTTCGATTCTACAATAAGAATTAATGATTTCAGTCTTCTTAACGACCTCTTTATTATTCAAAGCTCTATCAAATCCCAATTCTTTAATCAAAACAAGAAAAGAGGCCCAATAAATCCTTTTTTCAATCAAAATAAGTTATTCCGAACTCAAAACATTCCTATTACATTAAAGGAAGCTGTATTGAAAACAAAAGATCTTATTCTTTTAGTTTTCATGTTAACTTAAATATACAAAGAATAATTCAAAATATTGGATCTCTTAGAAATCTTTTATGAATATACTGAAAAAGGAAACCTAATCTTAGCTTCCAAAATGACCTACTATATGGATCACATATAGTAGTGGGTATTAGGCCCCAACCTTTGTTTTCACTTCCCCTAGCGCACTATTCCAATCATCGTACTTTAAAA
>PQXI01000362.1:0-25857 GCA_004786145.1 Botrytis paeoniae | reverse complement strand
AAATAAAAAGTTATCCACTAGGCCCTTAAGGCCTAGTCGTCCTATATAGTCTTAGACTGAAGGTGGACGTAAATTCAATCAATCAATCAATCAATCAATGATGATGAGATATCTTTAAGACCTGCCTTTACCCGTCGCTTCTTGCACGTATGACATCCACGGCTCGGAAAAGGCATGGCGACTCGGGCGATTTCATGTGCAGTGGTGGGTGGAGAGAAGCACATTTTGGTAAGTCAAAGAGATGGTATAAATCTTGTTTCGCCATTCTTCGAGTACGGGGAGAGTAAGCGCCGGATGTAACGCTAAATCCGCGAAGTTGAGAATAAGTGCCGATGTAAAAATTTGTCTGATGGTCTAATACTTACGGAGAATTAGATGTGTTTATTTTCAAATAAACCGTCCTACAACTCTTTAGCTGTCGAGTTTTCTGAAAGATCACAGAATCCTAGATTTGCCAGTGATGTATGGTCTAGCTCTCCCTGACATCTTTCATCCGACCTTGAATTAATTGCCGAAAAGTAAGGAAGTGGAGGGTCCATTATCACACCGTGCGCCACAATGGTGTTTAAAATCACGAAAATATGAGGAAGATTGCATTATGGGTACCAAAGCTAATTACATTAAAGAAAAGCAGACACTAAATAACAAGCGTTAATACCATTCCATTACTCATCGACAAAATCAATTATGCCAATTCCAAATTCTAGTAGGACGTCCTCCTCGACCACGATTATAGCCTCGACCATTTACTCCACCTCTGGGGCCGATTGGCGGGTTTGTGTTGTCATTTCCACTGCCGTTGCCACGACCAGCCCCACCAGTAATTACTCGAGGGATGGATACTTCTGTAAGTCTTCCTTCTTCTCCCCCTCCTCTTCCGTAGACAGCTCTGGTTGGAGTTCGCTCACTTTCCGTCAACTCCGACACAAGGACAGCTCCACCTCGACGAAGCTGTTGAACCCCAGTCTGACTGATTGGTTCCGCTGGTATCTGAGAATTAGTAGGCAATCTATGAGCTCCTAGAATATTGTACTCGCTTCGAGGAGTTACAATAATGCCACAGGATTCAGATGACCTGGATCGCGACGAACCAATATCAAGATTGGGAGTGGCAAAGTTTGTTCCAAGTTGAAAAGATGGAGAGGAGGGTATTGTTTGCCAATTTGTGTCGAATAGAGTGTCTCCTTCGCGGTAGGATCTGAATCCCGCGGGGACAGAGGAACTGTCGATTATGGTATGGCCGGAGACGGGGTCGGGGAAAGGTATGTTTCCATCGTCTTGAAGAACGCCAGGAATGGGGTCACTCCATGGAAAATAATACCAGGTACGCTGTATTAGAGGACTTGTGTCGATCTAATGAATTCAATCAGTATTTTTAGGCATACAGCAATGGCAGTTGGATGTCGGACTAACCTCATGTTGACACCAAAAGTGACAGATTTTAGCTTTAGAATGCTGAGGAGGCATTTCATATTCATTGGTAGCATAAACCTGGTACCTATGATCGTGGTAAAGGCGAGTATATACTCGTGGGCCATTCTGATGTGGATCAACGGCTTCTTGTGAATAGTAAAGGATTTGAACTCCTTGGTCTCCCTTGAGACAGTATTGACAAACATAGTCATAGCAGATATAGTTTGGAGCCTTGTAATCCACTGTTGGACATATGACAATTGTATGAACTGGTGCCAAAGGTACAGCTCTGCCTTCGTGATTGATGATGTTCATTGTGTATTATCCTATGGAAGCCGAAAAGTATGCCTTGTGTGCGGCAGCAGATGATTTGGATCGGGCGACAAGAGGTTCTTAAGCTTCTCACAGCTATTATTGAAGCTAAAATTGAATATTAGGGTTGAGGTATAATGTGACTTCAAGATCGACTGTTGCTAGATGAAACAAAAATTTATGAAGATTGTAAATACTGGAAGAACATATTAGACTGCCCAGAACAAAACTCGGGGAATCCCAAGGAGTAATGGGTAAAGTAAAACTGCTCCAAGCAATAAATTCAGGATAGGTAATAGGCTTTGAAAGATGGTACAAAGCTTTTTGATTGTTGTGTAAAAAGAACAGAGGTTGAGATTCAGGGAAAGCATTCAAATTTTACACTGAGCAATATCCGAGAAGTTGGAAATTTTAGATGATTGTAAGATAAGTTTATTTAGTGCGAAATTTGGATGCATTTCTCTCAATACTACTTTAGGTCCTTTCTCTGCTTATCGATTGGTCTTGAAGATATCATCTCGTGTCTGATACCTTACTATCTATTCACAAAATATGGGTGAATCAGGGCCTCCATATTTACAAGTTTCACCAGAGACCCATATGCCCAGATATCGTAACCTTTCGTGGTCTGGCAACCACAGTGAGTCTCTTCCATGATTCAGCCAGGAGAAGCCCTGCGATTGAGACTTCTCTTACTTAAGCTCTTCTCGCGATAAATGTGAAGAACACAACTTTGCACGCTATATGCAAATGCTTAGCTTTTGTTACACGTAAATACCACTTCCACTTTATTCTTTCGACTACTTTATCTTCGAGCACTCTATATTCTACCGAGGTGTCTCTCAGTGGCTGACGATTATGAACTCGAATGCTACAAGGTACTACTTGCTTGACTTCAAAACCACTCGAAGATAGTTGATACTTTGGTTGAACTCAGCTACCGTTCGTAGAGTTACAATACATAGGAGAAATTGAGTAAAATCGCCTCGATGACTTGAGGAATTTCAACAAGAAGAATCTGAGATCTCATATCTTAGATTGTTTACATTGACTTTGAGATTCAATGACCTCCTTTGAAAGATCCCACAATTCCAGACTTTGTTGAAATATATCGTCATCCCTGATTTGAATATTCCCATCTGAAGTAAGAAATTTCACATCCTTGATTGACCGTGTACCCCAAATGAAGTCATTACCTTTTATAAAATCAGCCATGGGTTTCAACCAGTTTCTCAATAAGACCTTCTCGTTGTCATTCAAGAGATCTCCGTTCCCAAAGAACCATAATGACATGTCCGTCCCGTGAGTGGCTCCAACAATTTTAGGCAACCTTTTGTCCACACTTTCTGTTCTCCAATCAATTCTGTATCGATTGATACTCTGAATTGGGACATCAGAAGATATTGCGACAAGGAAACCGCGTATAGTAGAATGTATTTGCATGTCAGCATACAATTTACCAAAAATTTCATTCCAATATTCCTTCGGGTAGTTTGGAGAAGTGTGGTCCGGTTTATATTTAGCGCAGATGGCCTTAGCGATACTTCGTGGGTAATCCCATGAAAGACGGTCAATCAATCTCTCATATGAATGCGGCGGAAACACGTTCTTATAGAGCTGTTGTTCTTGTGTAAGATCCCCGATGATGGTTTTGATGCCAAGTTCTTTGAATCGTTTCCCAAACGTGCCATCATAGATTCTAGTGAACAGATCCTTTGAAATGAACTCTCCATCGAGAACCGGACGAATGAAAACTTGCTTCATTTTTCCAACGGCAACTATCAATTCATCAGAGCTTTTAGTGCGAAGAGTTTCCACGGTCTGCATTGCGCTCAAAGACTGAGGTATTCCCAAAACAGAAAGTAAATCATCAAATTGTTCTTGAGCTTCAGAAATTCGTTTGGGCTCAACTCCACATCCATTTGACCATTGAATGATTCTACGAATGATTTGGTGTTTAGAATTTGGGCCGATGTCGTACGCGAGTTGATGAAATGTGGAATAAGAACCAGCTGATAAACCGCCGACTGTGATATTTTCATTATTGCCACCAAAGAACCCGATGTTTTCATATGTCCATTCAAGAGCGGCTCGTTGATCCCAGAGTCCTAAGTTTCCGGCTGAAGTATCGTCCCAGAGTTCTCTACCAGCTAGAAATCCAAAAACTCCGAGTCTATAATTGGGACAGACAATAATACATTTCACATCTGTCTCGGCCAATAACGAAGAAGGGTCGTCTGAGTTATTAGAGCCGTATTGAAGAAAACCACCATCTGAATTTCTTAGTCATAGATTCTGAAATTGATATGGAGATGACACCTACGAATATAGAAGAACACTGGCCAACTACCTGATGGCGGTTCACCAAGTGGGATGTATATATTACACTGTAAACAATCCTCACTCGAGCTGCCTGGTGATACAAGTAGCGGAGATTGCGGGCATGGAATAGACGGCTTGTTATAAGTTTGCGGATTATTCTCGGAACCATATGAGAAGTTTGAAGGGAGCGGAAACGGCTTTCGCCATCGTCTTCTACCTGTTGGTGGTAAAGCATATGGTACTCTTGAAAAGCGATAGCATTTTGATACGTTCGTAGTTTTGTCCTTGATTACAGGGCCTAATAGAGCTCCTTTACCAGGAAGCAATATACGAAGGGGTGGATACATGATTGGCTAAGAGAAATTGCAATACGGAAACGCAGTTGCTATGAGGAGTGAAGTTTGGTGATGGCTAGGTAATTGAAGTTGACGAGCACGTGCCGAGGTAAAGTTACTACATTTCACGTGCATTTGTAGCACGGATAAACAACGGTTTAGGACAACGCTTGAACGGTATACTTACCGTGTTATTTAGGCAAAAACATTTAAAATGAGCCCCTTGAATCATTACTTGGGGTCTTGTGAAAAGAATGACAGTTTATGTTCTTAAAATTGAGTAAGAAGTCATAAATTGCGTGAGCAGTTTAGATAAAAGAGTTCAGTTCATTGTTCATTGGCCAGGTTAACCTTATTTGTCTATATTTCAATCTATCGATGTTTCTATGCAGATATTCTAAGAAACTCCTTACTCCCGAAGCTCTTCCTGATACCCAGTCGCTGCATCAGCAGCTACACTTATACTATTAGAACATCAAAGCAGATAGTTACACTATATCTGCCACCTTTGAGGATCATCGAATCGCCCCGATGATATGTTGGCTGCCTTTTCGAGTTTAGCTCAAAGCTTCTTGTCTTCAATTTAATGATAATGACCATCTCTCAAAGTTTGTTCCAGCTTCGGTCAGTACATTTTCACTTGAAAATGCGGATGATTTTCATCTGGCGTGAAGTGCAACAGTTACAGAGTTGCTCGAGAGGTTTGGGACTATTTAAAATCTGGTGGTCTCAAGCCCTGAGAAACCTTCTGTTTTATTTGGAAAAGCTCGATTGAGAAAACAGTTATTAGCACTGACTCTGTCTCAGCAAGTCTTAGTAGATTTGGACCATGAGTACCTTCATGGCGAATACCATGGTTAGTGATACTAATATTCATTCGTGATTTTGCGCGGAATGGCTAGCACCAGTTGGGGTCTGATTAGATTAGATCAGATCAGATTAGATCAGATAAGACTTTTTTGTTCTACACCTGACTAGACAATACATACTAGAATACTCGCACTAACCTTAATTTTAACCGAATGCGAAAGGGAAGAAAAAATAAAAGACTCTTTTGACGTCAAACTGGGTATTTTATCGCGTCAATCTAACCCGAATAACTCAACTATCGCCTGGATACATCGGTTGGGAGAAGATTCGATGCCCGTTCATTAAATGAGAACTTTGGTTTCGAAGGGTCAAACCATGCGAAAGTGCAGTCATTCGGGCCCAAAACCCACTTGTGGTGAAGTGCTTGACAAAGGCCCACCTTGAAATTTGCGGTATCGCATCTGATAAGAGTGGGATATGCTGAGCGCTACTGTTGGCGCAACTCATGATGGGACACAAATGAGCATCTGATTAGATGTGATTGATAAGATGAGGTGAGATGAGATGGTGTAGGATGTACTAAAACTGGATAATGCCTAAGAGGAAAGGGCATGTGAATTCAAGTGAAAACCAAAATAAGAGTCATTATATGTATAGGTAGATATGATATCCAAAGCCCATGGTTAAAGTCGGCTGTTTCTTGTGCCTTCACGAAAAGTTCATTGCGGCGATAGAATTGAGTTATCATTTGGTGCCGCTAGACTTAGCAATATGGTACTGCAATGGAGGTATTCGAGAGATTCTACTGGTGAGATTATTTGGACCATCCTGGAGGTTGTGCCTTGAACCAATTTCTTGGTTGTCTAAGTGTAATTCTGACATACAGATAATTTCTCACGCTGGTATATGTTGCCCCACTATCCAGTTTTCAACCCTATGCTTAATATTGGGGAGGGTTCTCGATTCCAGAGGGGCAGATGGAGCTGTCAATGGTCTAGCCACGCAAAGTTAAATGCCACATAGCAGATTTAGTTATTTCTTCACATTATCAATCCATTTTTCAACATCAATTGCTCGACAATGTCTTTCTTGTCCTCACTCAACATTCCCCTTCCAACATTCATCTCAGATTTTTAAGATACAATTCATGTCGGCTGCAGGGTTAGTGACCTACTTTTTTGTTCTATAAGGCTCAGTGCGTTGGGAACACTTGGTTTTGTTATCGTTGAACGAATTTCAAACCGAACGGACCATTCAATTGAGCACCAAAGATCTCTTCTCCGACTCTACATAAACTTTAGTCATACGAAACGACTAGTCACACGATTTGATGATCTGATAAGATCAAAATGGGGATAAAGCCGACCGCTAATTTGGTTGGATCCACTCGCTCTATCATATCGAACATGTGGACGCACTTCGATCTCCAAATCTAGCTTGCCCGTCAAACTGCGTGCAGCACGATTCGTGCTGCACGCAGTTGACACCTATTAGGGGCAATGACTGGGACATATCATCGAAATTCCATCTAGGGTGCTTATATGCATAGTAGACGACTCCCCGTGTTAACAGGCCTAAAGCTGCACAAGAATGGTGAAATATGTGGAAAATTAATGTTGAGTGTTCCTTGGCGCTCAGATTTTTCCTTTCCACTATTGTGATCTGGAGCATTCTCTATATCGCCACTTCTTAAAGTATTGAGAATAAATACCCTTTCATTCTCTCCTCTATGTTCTTTGTCAATCGCTACATTTTCTACATCTTTCAGCTCTGAATTATTGGTTCTTCAACCAACAGGCAATTGCAAAATGAGGTTTCGATTCAATAATCTCACTCCAAACGAGGTACCAATTGCGGAAGATACGGCCCATACCTCATCCGTAGACGAAGAGAAAGCGCCTACGCCAAAAGCCAATGTTCTCTCGGAAAATGACAGCGAGGTCATCAACAAGGAGTTTCAGCATGGTGTCCAAGCTGCCGAAGCCATAAACCAAGTATGGACTAGAAACCATTTGATTCTGGCCTATATACTGTTAGTATAGCCCATCATTATGAAATCGTTTTCGTGTGATCTTTGACTGATGGTATTTAATCTAGGATCTGGATTATTGAGTTCCTGTTGACATTCGCCTCCGGATTAACCAGCACACTTACACCCTACGTAACTTCCTCTTTCCAGGCCCACTCCCTCACGGCAACAACTTCCATCATTTCGAGTCTCATAGCTGGCCTCATAAAACTACCATATGCGAAACTCATGGATATTTGGGGTCGTCCCCAAGCTTTCTGTGTCATGGTCGCTTCATTCACTCTTGGTATGGTTATGATGGCCGGATGTAACGACGTTAAAACATACTGCGCAGCTCAAGTGTTCTACTATGTTGGTTACAATGGAATTGACTTCACGCTTACAATCTTCATCGCCGATACAACCCAACTGAAGAACCGAGCCTGGTGGATTGCATTCTCATCTTCACCTTGGATTGTTACAGTCTGGGCATATGGACCTGCTGCTGAAAGTGTTTTGAAAACGATAGGTTTTAGATGGGGCTTTGGTATATGGGCCATCATTTTCCCAATTATCTGTATACCTTTGTTCGGGCTTTTCTACTATCATCAAAAGAAAGCCGAAAAGCAAGGCTTGATTCAAAAGATTGACAGCGGACGGACTTGGACTGAATCATTTATCTATTATTGCAGGGAGTTCGATGTCATTGGTCTCTTGCTGATTGCTGCTGGCCTTGCTCTGTTTCTTCTAACATTCAGCTTGTACAGCTATCAGAAGGGCGAGTGGAAATCTCCGTTAGTCATTTGCTTCATTATTTTTGGTAGTCTATTAATCATTGCGTTCGCTCTGTACGAAATGTACCTTGCACCAGTGACCTTCATTCCTTGGGGTTTGATGAAGGATCGAACAGTATTCTTCACTTATACAATGGTTGCTAGTCTTTACTGCGGTATGTACCTTCCCTTGTCCCGAACTCGCTTTCTAGAATCAGCATGATCAACAGCCCCGATCATTGGAGACCTTCACAAGGAGCAATAATTTAGCAAGATGCTGACTTCAATTAGCTTGGTACATCTGGGACTCATACTTTTATTCCATGCTTATCGTCGTATTCAATCAATCGGTTACGAATGCCACCTACATCTCAAACATCTACACTATTGGGTCTTGCTTTTGGGCACTAGTCGTTGGAGTTATCATCAGATTCAACGGACGCCTCAAGTGGCTGGCTCTTTACTTTGGTGTGCCTATCACTATTCTCGCTGTCGGCCTCTTGATTAAGTTTCGTCAGCCCGATACCAACATTGGATATATTGTAATGTGTCAAATCTTTATTGCTTTCGGTGGAGGAACCTTGGTTATGTGCGAACAGATGACCGTCATGGCTGTCTCCTCTCACCAACACATCCCCGCTGTTCTTGCTATGGAAGCCATGATTGCCAGTATTGGTGGGGCCATCGGATCCACTATTGCAGCTGCACTTTGGACTGGCATATTCCCTGTTAAGCTCGCCGAGCTTCTTCCTGCATCATCTCAAGCCGACTTCACATCAATCTATGGTAGTTTGGTAGTGCAGTCGAGCTATCCACTAGGAAGTGACACAAGAAATGCTATAAACCGAGCCTATGGGGACACTCAAAGGCTGATGTTGATCTGTGCCACTTGTCTTTACTTCGTCACTCTTATTTCAACCATGTTCTGGAGAAATATCAACGTCAAGGATATGAAGCAAATCCATGGCCGTATTTGGTGAGGAACATAATTGAGGGGAATCGTGGATGGTTTGAAGCAGATGGCGATTCAAAAGAGGTTCTGGCACTGTTTGTGGTCATCATTGAGAATCAAGTTGGGCTATGACAGCGTGTCAGATCTAGAACAAGACAATCATAAAAGATGATAGAGAAATTGTAATCTTAATCACTAATACGGCACGAAGCTGCGGTGATAGATCTAGTTCCTAATTTGAATTAGGAGTCCGTAGGTATACTTGACTTATTCAATATTAATCAAACTGGAAATCGAAGCATCATGTGAATACCGGAAAACCTCAAACCCTCACGCCGTAATGACCAAAGAAGTATCAATGTTCCTGTAATTTAAGCAGCCATTTCTCTCCTATTTTCTACCAACTTGGAACTATGGAGATTGTGAAGCAACTTCAACGTTCTTGGAGCTTTACTAAACTTCGCCTTCGATTGGTCATAAACTACCAACCATTATTCTACCCACGCTTTGCATGACGGACGTTTGCCACAGCATGGAATATCGAAAGAATTATTAGTTCTATGACTTGAGATACCGGGGAGTAATATGGGACTTACAAAGATCTCGTTCTGATTTGCAGTTTCTTTCGTTCAATTGATGACCTAATGTCTAGAGTTTTTTTGTGAACCGTTTTGCACCAAGACACAATTGACAGAGGAACAAGGCGCAGGATGGGCATTTTTATTGTGTCATACCTCTCTTCTGGCCACAATTCAAACACTTGAACTTCTTCTTCATTTGTTCCTTTGGCCAAAAAGAACAATGCTCGCAGCATGCTTGCTTCTCAGCATCCGTGACAACCATTGGCAGAAAATATAACCTCCATCTTCAACTTATATTTCATCTCAATCTGCTCTTTTAGACTAGCTGCAGCATCTTCCATTGTTTTCCTTAACTCGGCTTTGGCGTCACGTTTGGCCTTTTCGGCAGCGTTTCGCCTCGCTCTTTCGAGTCGGACAGCAGCTTGATTAGCTACCTAGGCAGCCTCTGCTTCTCTCCTCAATTTATTTTCGCATTCTCTACGCTCCATTTCGGCCTCGAATTTAGCAGATCGGTCATAGCTGGGTCTTCGTGGTGCACGAGTAAAGAACACGCGGAAAAACTGGTCGAACATCATCTTCTCCATCTCATCATACTCATCCTCATAGTTTCCTCGTGGGTGGTACTGCTGTCTGGCTCCACTAGATAGGTTGGAAAGAACTGGCTGGTCATAGTCTCTGCGTTGACGCTCATCAGAGAGTATTTCGTAAGCAGCTTGTACCTATGCGCACATCAAGTTAGCTACTTAAATTTATGTAGTGAAGTATGAGCGGTAGCGTAGTGAAGTTTGATGCATTGAACGGCCTGGATAATATCCCTAACTGACCTTTTGGAATTTGGCAGTGGCAATGGCATTGTCAAGATTCTTATCTGGATGATGGACTCTTGCTAGTCGACGGTACGAAGCTGTGATATCTTGTGCAGATGCATCCTTGGGGACCTCGAGAGCCTCGTAAAGATCGAAATCTGGGACCAAAGGCATTGTTACAAAGAATTCAAATGTCTCTTTCTTGTAGGTCGAAGCTGTAGTAAGGTAGCGATGTATTTGGTAGATATAAATTGTAGTCGAATTGGTTTCCAACTGAGAATATAGAAGCCATGAGAAATAAAGAAATAATTGTACTATAAGAACCACAAGTAAGCAAAAGTGACAGGTCAAAGATTGGATCTCTAGCAAACCAAAATCTGAATAATAGGCTTTTTCGTTTGTCCGGTATATGCAAGATGGATGATTGCATACCCTGTATGAATAAAACAATTTCCTGATCGGCAACTTTCAAATTTTCTTCTTCTTTTCTTTTTCTTTTTCTTTCCGGCCTCGGGGCCATACTGATTAGAAAATAGTGAACACTTCATGTGAATGTACAGCTTACCTAGCCAATCTCACTTCTTCTATCATCTGCTTCTCTGGTTTAAGGCAATTAAATAAGAGGACGGGGAGATCTCTCCTCAACAAACGAGGGAGGGAGGGAGGGAGGCAGGGAGGATGACATCAGTGCTGTAATTATAATAAGACAAGCATTGGAAATGTTCTCCTCAGGTCAAAATGATACATATTCAGAAATATAATCATGAATGCGCTGCCTTGCGCTGCCTTCAACCCGATTCTTTTGCTGACAGAGAACACACCCCGAGGTTATTGTCTTTTTTCGAATCAAATTTGTCGCGCAAACATGCGATGAGCAACATTGAAACAAAAACCCCCATCACCCATCACCCCTCACATCATGCTTATTCTGATTTAGGTATCATTAAGTTTCACGGTAACAAACTACTACCAGATTTTGACTAGTTCATTCGAGTTTATCTTGATTGAATTGAAAGTATGTTCCTAGAAATATTACTATCAACTCTCAACTACCATAGCTACGAATCGCTTCAAACCCCTAATTCCCAACGCCCCGTGCTCCAATCTGCCGTAAATATAACAGTGGAAAGCGGTTAACAATCTTCCTATATGAAATTAAACCCAGCTGTTTATATGCACAAGAGTATTACACATGTCTCCCTTCCTTCACTTCGCTTTATAGTCCAGATTTACCCACCATATATCGCGAATTCCCATTCCTAAACGCCCTGCCCATGCATCATGTAACAACTTGGATATGCAAGTAAATCTTGCTTGCTACTCCCATTCGCCAATCACTCTCAGTCGAAGAATTACCAGAAACTACACCAACCAATATAATGTTGACAAAGATTCTCCAACTTTGTCGCCTCAATCAACAACTTGTCAACTTGCTGAATATATGGTAATTCCTCGTCTGGTTTGAAGTCATGTCCCGTCAACTTCTCCTTGACGCGCACCAGAACTTGCACTGCCCTCGTATTCTGGTTTTCGTGTGCCTCGATATCCTGAGGGCCTTGAGTCGTGGAATTCGTTCTTGCACGAGGACGTGAAGCTGGTGGGCCACCTGGAGCTGCCATAGGGTCTCCAGCGTCCGCAGTTAACGCTGCAGGCTGAACGAATTCATCCATTGTTGAAGGTCTGCGGTTCTGAGCAGCGATAATGGATTCCCGGCGCTCTGATCGGAAGTTAGGTCCTACAGGTGAAGCTTCACCGTTCAAACGCCAATTAAGGAGGGGATCATGGATGAACTAGTTTGTCAGCAATGTGTCTCTAAAAGAAATGGAATCAAACTCACAGCCTCAAGAACTGCCATCAAAGACTCCTTGTTCTCTCTCAATACTCTCATCACATTTTCGCAGGTAATTCTGAAACTTCCCTCAATATTGCTAACTTCCATAGCATAAGTCAACATCCTAGTCAATCTGAACGGAACTCGTTCGGGGTATTTTTCACGAGTCATAGCAACTTCAAAACAGTCTCCAAAATCGATATGAACGATGTTACCGGTTATTCGATCGAGCATCAAATTCGAAGGATGCCGATCACCAAGACCAAGAATGTATCCGACCATAGACATCACTCCTAATGATCTAGTGTAGTTTGTACGCCTCTCCAGCCAGGACTCAGAACTCTTGCTCTTTAGCCAAAGAACACGATAAAGATCTTGACCAGTTGTGTTATCGAGAGCATAACCAAAGACCTCAACCTTTTGCATGAGGGTAAGATTGTCGTAATCGGGGGCCATTTGTAACATGATACGGTGTTCGATGTTGAGCAAGATCTTCCTACTTTCTCTGTACTCCCGAATGAGAACGTGTAGAGTATCACTGTTGGGCACCCAACCAAGAAGACCGGAATTCTGGGACAATGGAATGGCAGGATATCTTTGTATGTTAAGATGGCGTTTATACGACTCCGAATCGCTGGTGAGTAAGGTATTGCAGAGACCAAACAATTGCATGACACGTTCATCCTGTCGAATATCTTCGTGTCCCTTAAGACAAAAGACATAAGCGACGCCGTCACTTCCCTTAAGACTAAGCTTCCTTGGACGTTGCTTGGAAGAAATAACACTGAAGTTGCTGTCGAAATTGACGATCGATATGATACGCTTCCCACTTTGATACGTTCCAGGGACAGCCAACTCCAGATCATGAGCATTGAGAAGCTTGGGGGACACGTAAGCCAACTCAAGATTGTTAAGTTGCGGTAACTGGCGTGCGATTCTTCTGAAGACTTGATAATACAGATCCCAAGCTTGGTTGATATCTCCAAGATCCTTCGTTCTTTGGTAGGTAATGCACCATTCTCGAGCCTCTTGAAGATCACGACCGAATGTTTGAGCGAAGGAGATTTCTCGCAAGGTCTCCGGGCCGTTATCGAGCATATCGTGCAAAGGTGCGAGTGTGTTGAACATGCCCTCGATGTTGTGGTCGCCAAAGTACAGTCTGGATGCCTCTTCGAGACCTTCATGCCATTGCTCATGCCATAATACTGCCACACGAATCAACTCTTTACTAACAAGATCTGCTTGGTCTACCAATTTCGGACTGTGTTGTCGCATGCTATCCATGATTTGCATGGCTGATCGTGAACGGCGTGTATTGGGAGCGGATTTCATAGCGACTGTCAATGGATAGACTAGTGCTTGCGGGTGAGCTCTGCCAACATCTGCAAGTAGATTGTGAATGGAAGCGCGAACGCGAGCATTTGGTTGGTTGATGCGTGCAATAAGTTGGGGAATGACTTCTAACCAAGTATCAACGCTAACAGAAGAAAATCCTTCGGTAACGGCTTGATTGACTTCTACATGGCCACCATGAGCGAACCAAAGAGTGAGAAGACGCAATGTATCTTGCAATGAGCTTCCCTGCGACAGAGCAATTGACTTGAAGAAACCACGAACAGCAGGAACGACGTGATTAACGACGACATTACCACCATTTACATCATGTAACTCATGCCCGGGGTCTGCTTGGACAGCCTGAACAATTTCAAAATTTGCCAAAGCCCAGGCATGCCATGCCTTGTACCATTGTGGATTAAAGTGAGTGGCTGCTTTATACGAGGCAAGTATATCGTTAAGATTGTCGGTTTGCCAGTTACCTTTCTTCTGGGCAACCTGCCACTCTCCTTGCTTGAGGCAGCACCTAGCAAGGAGTGTGGTATGATCAGCCAAGCCCTTTGGTGTTAGCAGACTGTGGGCATTTGCCCCGAGACCATTAGTGTAACCATTTCCATTCATCATCCCATTCGTACCATTATGAAGGTTCATGGCATGCATATCATTTATGATGCCCCCTTGAGTTGCGATCTGTGCTTGTTGTAGTTTCTCTGCCAGACCAGATGTGAATATCTTAAGAGCCTCCAATGCTTGAGATTGCTTGCCGACAGCCCAGTGGAACTTCAATATAGCATACTGAACCGGAGCTTCAATATGTTTATTTGAAACCCTAACTCGTCGATCTCCGTTAGCACTCTCCACGATCTGAGGTAATACCACATCCAGGCTCTCATCGCCGCCCATTAAAGTTTTGAGGTGCTTTTCAGCCAGGCCCATTCTTCCCGACTTCCTACATAAGTTCGCAAATTTGATAGACATCTGCATGTTCTCCATTGGAGTTATGACCAAAGCTCTCAACTTCAACATTCTCTGCCAAACCTCAACATTTCGTTGACATCCGAGCAAACGAGTCTCCCAGGTTTGACGCATGACTTCCTGCTTGGCTGGGTTGTTGTTGCTCTGCTTATATATACTGAGCTCTTCCAACTCTGCAAGCATCTGTACCCGAACAACAACCGTGTAGGCTCTATTGTAAGACTCGCTAACCAAAGCACTCAATTCGGTGTCTAATCCTTCTCTGGCCTTTTGTACGAAAAGGGCAGCCTCGCGAAATTGATTGCGATGCAAGGCAAGAATCGCTCCGAAGAATGATCGATCTGGTGTATGACTCTTCATGACACTCAAGTAATCATCCATAAGATCCCACTTTCTGAGACCCCAAGCAGCTGCTGTGGCCAAAGGAGCAATGGCTCTCTTGATCTCGAGTGAAGAGGTATGCCATTTATCTTCAGCCAAGGCCGAGAGTGATTCCCACTCTCCCAAGGCATGTAGACATCTCATTTTACCCATTATAACATCGAAAGTCTCTGCTTGGTCTGGGAAATCCTCCTCGCGCCTTTTGTAAAACTCAAGAGCCTCTTCCCATCTCTCGAGCTTCTCGAACCAAGTCTCTCGTAATGTGATACCATCCTTGTAGAGTTGCGCTTTTCGTAAAATGCCGATTGCGGCATCATACTGCTGTAGCTGATTGTTAATTTGAATCAATGCTTCAACAGCTCCACTTGTTTGATCTTGACAAAACTCCAGTTCCTTGTAGTGAAGAGCCTTGGCCCAAGCATGGCACCTACCAGCCTCTCGTCCCAGAACTCTTATATCAATTGGTAAGGCTTTATCGTCGTGCTCCATAAACTCTGCAAGGTTCAGCAAGATGCCCAAAAGATCAGGAGTGACGTGAGGAGATTTGATCGCCATTTCTATATTCTGTATCAGATCATCCTGATAACCTTCGAATAGCTCTCCCCAACATGAGACGAAAGCAGAGTTAAAAAGTTCTCTTGCAAGGGGTGGATATACTGATGCCAATTGAGCACATGACCTAAGTGCGTGATTTGGTGACTCCAATAATACGGATGCACTAAATTTGCGCATCCATTCCTGCCAATCCTCCTTGGTGGATTTCCCCGTTGCATCCCAAGCAGCTTTCAAGTGGACAGGATTGCTGTCCAGTTTTTTATTTGAAACATCCGAGAAATCGACTTCATCGGATTGATTCAGATAACGTTCTTCAGCACTCAGATCTTGCGGCAAAGGTTCTCCCTTTTGGAGTTTACTAACCAACAGTTCGTAATTTTGATGCTGAATTTGGTGGCTGTTGAGAACTTTGTTGATTGTGCCGGCAAAATGTAGGTAATCCCTTCCAAGCTGGAAGATTAGAGCACAAAGGGTATCAAGTGATGCCAGTCTCAATGAGCTATCGCTACCAGCCAAAACCCTCGAGAGGGGATGTATGATTTTCGAGGCGTAATCGTTTAGATTGACATGTCTTGAGATCTTACCGATAGTTTCAATCGCAGCTTTTCGGATAAATGAAGGTTGCTGAGGTTTCTCAAATACGTTAACGATAACAGGCACGATCAAATGCATATACTCCTCAGCGCTAGGACCAAATACGAGAAAAGCATGTAGCACACGCTCTGAAGGAAGTCGTCTTGTTGTAGTATCCTTTTCGAGCACGCCCAACATAAGCGGCAGTAGGCTAGCCAAATAAACCTTGAATTCGCCCTCTAGAGATCTCGAGATAGCCTCAACAAGGTGAAGTATGTTAGCTTGCAGTGGCGGAGACTCATTCCAGTATTCTTGAAGTACCTCAACAATCTCTGGTAGGTAATTACGGATGTGCTGTCGGACGATGGTCACCAGCAAACTTAATTGACTGAAGTATGACTCAAGGCGGGTTTGTGGAGAGGTTCGAATTACAGACAAAAATGCAGGAATGATCTTATCAAGAAAAGAAACGCATTCTAGTCCCAAGGTCCTGAAAATTGACATGATGGCTTCGATAACCATAGCATGGTGTTGGTTGAGGGATGGGTCCTTCAAAATGTTGAGAAGAGCATTTATCACAACAGTTGGGAAGTATTCTTTGTTGGAAGGTGTCAGTCCCGTCATCATAAGAGATATATCAGTCATCTGGTTTGACTCCAGACGTAATTGCATCTCTGGAGATCGCTCTTCAACTTGTTGATGTCGATATGGATCCAAAGCACCAAGAATACCCATTAGTTTGATAGTCTCTTGTCGCAATGGTCCTCGTTGTGGTTCTCCTCGAATGATATTCTGCAAAATCTCCAAAAGTCGAGGGTATTCCAGATATGGCTTAATGACATAGCCTGAGTTGCTTGCCAGTTGACCTAAAGTTCGTAAAGAAGCTTCACGTTTGGCAGAAGAGCTTTGATCCTGCAAAGCTTCGATGATTATAGGCATAAGCTGCTTGATGAATGGAATCATGCCCTCTCCTCCAACACATGCAAGTTCACCAATAGCCTTCATAATTGTGGCAGCCACAGCTGGGCTAGGATCGCGAGCTTTGGGCAATAAAACATCCATCATAGGAGTTACATATGGTTTAATCAATTTCTGTGAGTTTTGAACGAGTAAGCTAAGCAGTTTAGCGCTTTCTTCTTTATTTCTCGCTACGTCGGAGAACTCGAGTTCTGTGAGCATTTGAATGAGGACCTTTCGCAAAGAAGGAATGACATATGCAGGATTTACATGCGTCAAGCGGCCAATGATTGTGATAGCGACTTCACGGATTTGGAATACTTCGTCATTCAAAGCGAAGAACAGAGTTCGGATGTTCTCTGCTTTGGCAAGATGTCGATCGAATCGTTCGTCAAGAGCAGCTAAAACCACTCTTCGAATGCTAGGATCTGGATCACCAACACCGACGGTGAGTAATTTCTCAATGACTTCGCTAACGACTTGAATCGCATGGTGACTCGTTTGATTAACAATAGGATCTCGGACATAAAGTTGACAGCACGTCAAAGCAGCTGCCTCTCTAATCTCTGGATTCTCGTCTTCGACATATTTGATAGCAACATCACGCACAAATTCGTTTAGAACATGTCCAGAAAAATCAAAACTGCCTAGAGTATTAAGGGCTAGCTTGATTTCGCTTTGGCGGTGCTCATATGCTTGTGGGTCTTTTGAGTCTTTTGGCACGACTGGCGCAGCGGCAATATTATTTGGTGTAGGGGCTCCCAGCGGTTTGAATGGCTCGCCACAGAGAACCTTGCTCAGCATGTCCAGCAGTCTTTCTTGGATGATAGGCTTTACTGGTGGTATATAGAAAGCCATATCCACCAAAGCTTGAGTCAACTTGGGACTTAGCTCACATGCGAATATAGGGTCTAAAAGTGCCTCCATATACTTGCTGAGGGTTTGCCCAACTGCGACTGCTAACCTGCTGATGCAATCAAAGACTGGGTCCACTGTGCCGAGTCGTCTCCTGGAGGGAATAGTTAGCTTGCATATGTACATGAGATTCCGGCAGAACTTACGACTTCAATGATAAGCCTTCTCTGACGTATATCAAAACTCCATCTAGGTAAGAGGCAATAGCACTTTTGACCGCATTGGCGATATTTCCAATAGCCAGAAATGCGTCATTTCTATCTTTGTCCTTCTTGAGCATACCGGATAAGAACACCATAAACCTGTGAAGGTAGGATTGAGCAAACTCGGTGGGAGAATAGTTCGCCAATTCGGGTATCAGCATAACAACGGTTTTACGAATCTGTGCGTCTCGGTGATCTTTGTGTCGAAAAACGATTTCGCAGACTTCTGGATAATGCTCATGCATAAACATACCACCTTGCTGAAGAAGCTCCTTAATGACAAGAAGGGATCCATGGATATATTCCACAGTCCCTTGTCTCACACCCTGAACAGCTTCGTCGTAGATCTTTGCCTGCCATGTCTGTCGTAAAGTTGGATCTCTCTCCCTAATTATCTGAAAGCATGCACTTATAGCTTCTGCTGCAGTCTGTCGGATGAGAAGTCGCTGATCTCTCAAACCTACCCATATCTGATCGAATATTAGTCCAACAAAAGTGTAAACCAGTGTTGGAGAGTTTCTGCCCAATTCTCGCAAAACCAGAACCGCGCTATATCTTTTTTCTTCGATTCGATCGGACTGTAAGTACTCCAGGGCGGTTTTAATCTCACTCTCCACCAGGTCCGATACCAATGAACCTCCGGGCCTACACATCTTCCCCAATGCCATTGCCGCCGGTTGCATAGGAGCAAGATCCTTCCCTCTCAATATATTTCGAAGGGATTGTCCAAATCGAGTGACTCGTTGTCCAACTTCTATACCGTCGAAATCGACCAGCGCATCGATAGCATATATACCACCAGTTCGCTCAACATCTCCATGGTGGCCGATGAGACTGGTGATCTTTCCACTGACAATATTGGAAAACTCCGTGTATCGTTCCTGGGGAAAGTCTGCCAGAACATTGATTAGTTCCCTGTCCCATAGACTAGTATGAAATGTAAGCCTCACCTCTGGAAGCAACCTCCAGCAACTCTCTTAGCTCCAAGGCTGCTCTCTTTCGTTGTTCATCACTCCTACATTCGAATCATTAGCTACCAACACCGCATAACAATATACTCAGTTGCGTCAAGCTAACCGTGATCGTAAATCTGCCACAATGCGATTCAAAGCATCAAATGCTTGATTAGATTGTTGTGACATCTTGGCGTCTTTTCAGAGCTTCTCTCAATGGATGGGTTTGCAGTTCAACCAGCAACAGTATTATGCGCATTCCATCCTCGTCCTCGTCCTCGTCCTCGTGCGGCTACCTGACTTAGTAATTGTTCTCGTTGTTGTATTTATTTTTGAATAAACCTGCAGTTTGATTATGGGCAGGCAGGAGTTTGAAATGCTCACTGTCTTGTGAGTTACCTAGTTAATGACGGAGAGCTCAATGTTGTGATGCTGAACAGACGAGTTCGAGGTGAAAAGTACGCTAAATCACACATTCACTAACACAGTGCGTGGTGATAACGACCTTATCGGTCAAACGGTCAAACCATCCATCTTTCCTACGTCGAAAAAAGAAAAAAGACTTATTTCGTCTCACTCATCAACGAGTCGCTCCTTGAAAATCATTCGTTTCATATCTTCAAGGGTTTGAACTTATACCAATACAGAGCATATCTATTTCCTCGTCATGGGTAACGATGGTGGAAGTATTCCTACTCGTCGCGAACTTGTAAAAGAAGCCGCCCGCAACCCAAATACTTCAGAATTAAAAGCTACCCTTCACGAATCACAGACACACGCCTGGACATATTGTCCTCTCTCCAATAAACCTCTCACTACACCTATCGTATCCGATTGCGCCGGGACGCTCTACAACAAAGATGCCATTCTCGAACAATTACTTCCTAAAGACGATGATGTCCCCGCTTCAGTCATAAAGGAGAAGGAAGAGATTCTGCAAGGACGAGTTAAGGGACTTCGCGATATCGTTGAAGTTAAATTCTCCACGGTCAAGGAAGATAAGGAAGAAAAAAAGATATGTCCTGTAACCAGTAAGGAGTTGGGAGCTGGTACCAGAGCTGTCTATTTAGTGCCATGTGGACATGCGTTCTCAGAAGTTGCGATCAAAGAGTTGAAAAGCGATACATGTGTGGAGTGTAATGAGGGATATACTGCGGAGAATGTCATATCTATACTTCCCATATCGAAAGAAGATATCTCAAGATTAGCAATGCGAGCGAGTAAGCTGAAGGAAGGAGGATTGACTCATTCGCTGAAGAAAGCTCCGGGGGGTAAGAAAAAAAGAAAGCACGCGACGGAAACAGAGTCTACGGTCTCCTTGGAAAGTGGGAAAGAAAGCTCTCTTCACAGGAACCAATCGCGAGCGAAAGAAAATGGAGTTGCCGACAAGACCCAGGCTCGAATACAAGAGAATGGAAATGGGCCAGCGACAACAAGGTTAAATAATGGACCATCCGCAGTACCTTCAGGTATCAAAAATGCATCAGCGGCAAACCTAACAGCCAAAGTTTTAGAAGAGCAAGAGGAACGAAACAAAAGACGAAAATTGGGGATGAATGACAATCTTAAGAGTTTGTTTTCGAATACCGGATACAATGCACAGAAACAAAAGGGTGGGGATTTCATGACAAGAGGGTTCTCGATGAACAAAAAAACTTAGGGGAATATGGTACAGGAAAGATGGGAAAGCGTGGCGTTAGGTGTTGTTGGTTAGGGTGCTTGATTTCCGTGGGATATCGTCCCCGGTTTGTACATTATATACCAATTGACAATTGCATGATACCATTCTTTTCCAGAGCAGTATCATAGTAACGGAAGTTTTTGAGGGTGTGGATGAATCAGTAGTCACAAACTTCTTCCTCTTCCCCATGTTTATCAGAACCATGAAAGCCTCTCTGTTAGTACAGAATTGCTCTCCGTATACTGATATACTTTCTATGTTTCGTATCCTCACAACGCACCAGGTTTCGACTTCACTCTCGATTCTACATCCTTTCATACAATCGACTAGAAGTATAGTTAGCATTGAATCAAGCATTCTGGTTCCTGGGACTCGACCAACCTGGACCTATCCCGAAATCCCTCTATTTGTCATATATATACTTTCTGCTCACCACATATCCCAGTTGATATTCATCTTCGACCCCAAGCTTTCATTCCATATATACGCTATTTCTCCAATGTCTTTCTTGCCCATTCCACTACTGCATACTGAAGTTGAGCTTGGCCAAGCGATTGCAAGGGAAACTTCCGCTTTGATTAATCATCTTGCTTTGTTTATATACTTAGTAGTCTTGAATCCCTATCTCGAATCTACCGGGGCAATATATTATGAAGAGCGATGTTTAAGTACTACATGCGATTAACCCTTTTACTTTGTTAGAAGACCAGCATCCGCACGACATGGAACATGACTACATTAAATAGCCGAACGCTCACGACAACGACGAATGAGGCCCGTGAAGGGACAAGTTTTCAGTAAGTATATTTCACCATCGTCTCTATGTGACTCTGATCCAAATTCTATTTCATCTCAAATTGATCAAACTTTCACCCCTCCATTGAATTTGCCCACCATTCTCCCACCTCTTGTACCTGTTTTCAACTCCCCCTTAATAATCTGCATTGCCCTCCAAGCACTCCACTCACTCACACTTCTTTCCTCCTCCTGTTCTCCTTCTTCCAACCTCGTAATCACCCCTTTACTCTCCAGCCTCTTCATTGAAGCATTTTTTTCCGATCTCACCAGATAAGCTAAACTCTGCCTCGTAACGCCCGCCTGTTTTCCCGGCGCAGTAACAACACGATGGAGTGAGCTCCGTAATATTCCACCTATCCATTCGACCATTGCGTCTCCGATATTTATCAGTGCGCAGCCTGGTACCGGACGGATGTATTGCCAATTCTCATTACGGTTTTCTGCTGAGGAGGGAAGAATTTGTAGACTCCCTGCGATATTGAAGAGCATCGTTATGGTTCAATATCTGTATGGCCGCCTAAAGTGATCCGATGATCTTGTGTAGATGTTTGAGGACGACTAAGCAGCATACGTAGAGAAGTATCTGATTCCTTGTCTAAAGAGTTCAGGGACACTAGGGTGCCAGGTGCGAGACCCAGATGTTTTTCAAGGTGGGTTAAAATGACGTTCAGAACTGCATGGGCGTGATAGAAGAACAGTTTGCATTCTTCATGGTGAGCTTCGATTGGCAAGGGGTTTGCACATGGGCAACTTGTTCCGAGTATGTCATCTTGTCCGAGGGAATACATTGCTATGTTATCGAGCTTTCCGTCGTCGGTCTTCAATACACCAGGAGCTTTATATCTAGAGGTAGTGTAGTTACATTAATCATCCATTTCTTCCCAAGTTTAAAATGTTGAATCAGTAGTGGGTGCCCAAACTAATGGAACTCCGCGAAGACTGAACCTAGCAATATCTCTTCCAAGATTGATTCAAGTGCTGCGAAATTTGGTTTTGTAGTATAAGATAAATCAACCAAACGATACGGAGGTTCCAGTCTTCCTCAAGAAGAGATTGAATTCATCACAAAACGTGGGAAGTTGGAAAATGTCCCGGGATTCCCACCACCCACAAGTGAACACTTCCATATAGAGTAAGATGAGATGAATACTCACCCCAAGATACTTTTTGGGGGTTGGTATGCGTATTCCTTCAATACTTCATGATCAAGAGTAAGTGTTGATGTAGTGATGTTAAAAATCTTCTCTGCATTGTCTAGCAAATTTTCACCTTGATCACCATTTCTCAGCTTTAAGAGGAAGAAACCATATTCTTGGCATGCCTGAGAAACCTTTTCGGACTCTTCATTCACATTATTTTTGAGTTGGTTGAATGAAATACTTGGAATGCTGACAACGTTGAGATCGGCTGGAAATTCAGGATACTGATTGAAGTACTTGAAGTAGGCATAATATTGTTTCTTTGAAGAACAATAATATCGTGTACAAGTTTGTTTTCTGGTCAAGAACATTTGACAGATTCATGAATGAGTATTGGAGCGTGAAGCACTCCATTAATATACACGCTTTCCAACACATACTCACCACAAACCTGCATCAGTGTTGCAAAACGTAGAATGATGCCCATTCGTCAATTGGTCATATCTATCATTTCATTGTAGAAAGGAAAGAATTCGATGCGTAAAAGAACGAACCAGGCATCAAATCCGCCCGCTTGCGTCAGCAACCAGTGCGATGCTTGTCATCCTACACTACGGAGTTTCCCTCGAAAGAGAAAAGTGCACGACAACTGTTGGTATTGGTTTCTCCATAACCTCCAGTCAATTTAAGCTTTCCTGCAGTCTGTCCACGGAGGCTTAACTAGAGGTTTGAATAAAATAGGGTAGACCCACCTATCATCTTCCATCGATTCGATAAGATATCATCAGATGAGTGGGGCCAGACATAGTCAATGATATGTTTGCTCTGTATTTTACGAAGCAAATAATCCAACACATATGGATCGAATATGTGGAATTGTTTGGCAATTTTTCGGGAAGATAGTGGAAATGGTAAAGCCTCTGCCAGAAAGTTTATCGATTTCACGCAAAATTATCCTATATCATGAGACCAAATAAGAACTCCAGCATGGGAGCAAAGCGAGTATAAATTAGAGAGTACATATCGATCAGACTCTATCACTCCAGGAACTGAATAGAAATGTTAGACTTGGAATCTCACCTACCCAAAAGCATCAAACAGAATGCTGTTAAGAATTGAAGTTAGATAAATCAAGTCTGCAATCACATTGAAAAGCTTGTTAGAGCCGTATATGGAAATTAAGCTACCCAGGCGTGTCACTAGACCCCGCCTCTGTGATCATGTCTCATGAATTATATGTAAACTGCATGATTCATCGAATAAGCGAAGCAGTAAGAAAGTGTACAGTACAATAGGACGTAGTGATGCTGTCATCCATGTTACAGCATGGTGCATAGCGGAGTACATATCAGAATTCAATGAGATGCACTTATCCAATAAAAATCACCGGACTGTATACCTTGTCATCTTGCGGATCTCAGACGAATAAATTTGGGAAATGAGAGCGACTGGCAGGACTCAACAATCATTACACTTTCAAGTTTTGTTGCTTGTCTTACTTTTCTTCTCTACTGACACCAGCAAGGCTCAAAGTCCGATGGCATGAGTGTAGATTTCGAACTCAGACCGACGGAAAAACGTATGTTATACTACTATACTAGTTGCCTCGGAGGCCGAAGATCGTTTGGTTACCTGTCGCCAATAATAGAGCCTTCAGAGTATCAACTTACAAATAGATTGTACTCCCAAATTCACGATTGAGCGGTTGCAAATGCTGCAATATATTTGAACGTGTCCTAGAATACACGCATACAATATGGAACTCTTTTGATCAACAACAGCAGATTTTATTCAGATACAGCAAATTGCATACTAATGAAGTCGATAGCTTGAGATATACAGCTTGCAACCTGTCTTTGATTACCACTATTATACACTGGTTTTAGAATAATTATCTTTGATCTCTATCCAAACGAAGAGCAATTTTTCAAATATTCTTTCTACGCTAACAATATTAGTGCACCTCACGTCATTCGTCCTATCACTCGACTATCAAACTCATATCAAACCCAGGCCCATGAAACGTATGAAGACTATGCTTTGACTAAGTACACTCGCGACGTAGTACTCCGCATGCAAGTCTTCTTAGACTACTAATATATAATCTCTTGTACTGGGGTTTGACAGCATGAAATTGTATTCACGGGAGTTTGGTGTTCATACGAGCACTCGGACGAGTATGTGGATTTAACCGCGAATCCTGATTGTCGCACTGCACTTCGATATTGATAATTGATATCCTGCGTGATATGAAGATGTGAAGTGAAAACTTCGGAAAGAACGGAGGTACGTAGGCTTTTATGGCCAAGAAGATTAGGTTAACAAAGCAGCCGGATAGTGGAATTCTGGATGGGAGGTATTAAGAAGGTATTGTCCATTCAAAATATGGTATGGACTCAAAGCACAAGATGATCATTTCTTTAGCAGGTAGGTTGATTTCCGAAAGAAAAAAAAGAAAAAACAACTCATGGTGGGCAACTTTCCCCGGATCTACTAGATCTGCCTACCTGATCCTCTCCACCTTGGTATCTTCCCGCTCTCGCCATTATTATGCAATACAACCAGCCTGATATCCTCTGCTACTAGGTATTTGGCAGATAACGGCGCATGCCGATACTTGGGTACTTAACACTTTATTTAAATCGTAGTTATACATGAGCCAAGAATATCCACGTAATGTTAAATCTAGACTTAGATATCAACAAGAATTAAACATTTCCCGATATTCGAAAATTGTGATTAGAATGAATGGGTCTATGTTGTCAACTGAGCATGTGAGGACTTTCTTTATGGAGAAAAAGCTTTGCTGTAAGCTTATCGATGTGCATTGCCCGTACCCTGCATTACTGGTACAAATATATGGTGTGCACTTTGAAGTAGTTCACATCACTACAGGTGTTGGAATTTAAAGCGGCAACTTGCAGCATCTGTGCCGTTGCCAATTCGACAGAAATAGTGGTTTATCAATTGTTTCCAGTGACGCGTGCTATTGCGTTTCCCTTTCGGAATCAAGTCCTTTCGGGATAGAACGCAAATCTCCGATGTTATGATGGTGGAGGGGAGGGATGAGTTGTGAAAATCGAATTTGATGTATCATTTTACCCTGAGTAGCAATGGGACTGAGTAGCCTTGCAAGACTTCTAGAAGGACCAATATACCAAGGGGGCTCTTACATAGTTGACAAGAAGAACTCAAGGATTCGGAGCGCTCAGCTCCCAAGAGATTTCAAACGTCATATTATTCCCCCCC
>PQXI01000361.1:0-25931 GCA_004786145.1 Botrytis paeoniae | reverse complement strand
TATAAAATAAATTAATAAAATAATTTTCTTAAAGATTTTTTATAAAAATCCAGATCTTTTAATACTCAGCAGCCTTATAAAGGGATTTTATATACAAAGAAAAGGATATTTGAATATAGAAAAATGAAAAAGGAAAATCCCTTTAAAAAGCTCCACTTATTTCGAAAATACATTTTCAATTATTATCAATATAGAAAACAAAACTTCTCTGAAATATCTACAATTGCTCTATACAAAAAAACAACAAGCCTCAAACCTCAATACAATTTATAAAGAATAATCTTAAAATATATTAGAAATCATAATATATTAATGTTAATAATAATCTTTTTATAATATATAATACATTACCAACTACTTAAAAAAAAGATTTAACCACAAAACTCCCCTCTCCGAGTTTTCCGGATATGTAGATTATATACAATATATATAATATTATCTACTTCTAATAGATTATAAGCCTTACATTGCAATCAATATTATCGTTATCTTATTTTAGAGTTTACATATCCAATTCCTTACTTCCTTAGCTATGACTAGCAAGTATATAGTCGACATAGTTCAGACCAAATAGGGGACTCTCGTTATATTCACAGGTAATAATTGGATCGAATTTTATAAATCATTTAAAACTATAATAATAATATCTATTAGTTTTGATATATATATAAGTGACAAAACAATACTAATTGGAAATCGCACTAATATTATTGATTAAAGGAAATAAAGGGGAATTATAGTCTCTATTATGAATTTTTACTTACTCTCTATTTACTATTCTCAGATTATATTTCTCATTAGAAATATCAATCTTATAAATATATAAATGAAAATCTTAATCTTTAATAATTTATCAAATCCTTAGTATATCAAAGATATTAAAAAGCATTTTCTATATAAACAATTCAACCCTAAAACAGAATCTATTTAAATCTTCCTCGATTATATTTTTTATTATTAATACAAAACATTTGCTTCAAATAGTCCTATTTCCAATAAAGATATTTATAATCAGCTTCTGAGCTCTCTTCTTGAAATCAATATTTGAAAAATTTAATGAAATTTCATTACTACTATGAAAATAGGATTATAAGATGTATTATATATTCTATAAAGAGTCAAATATATTTCTCGAGCTAATACAAAAATTATATTAGTTAATACTATATAAGATAGTATATGTAAATAAGGACTTCGAGGAGCTCAAGGAAAAGAAGGAAAAGAAGGAAAAAGTTGTAAAGGATATTATAGAAATGGAAGGGATTCTTTAATTTTATCAAAATCTAGCAAAGTTAATAAGACTAATACTAGGTCTTATATTTTCTATAAGAAGAAAGAATACTAACAAAAAGACTGCTTTATATATATTAGAGCTAAAAAAGCATTGAAATCAAACAATGAAACTACTAAAAATAGCTCTACATATATAACTATTATCTACTCAGCAAAAACAGAATTAGAATATACTACTTCTCTTTACTTTGTTAATATAATATACACTCAAACCCTTAATGACTATATATAGATACTTGATTTTAGAGTCTCTTAATACTTTACTAGTTTTTTTATAAATCTTATGAATATTATATATTGAAATTCACCTCATTAAGTAAAAACTGCTAATAATATATATATCTACAATACTACTTTTAGAATAGTTACTATTAGAAATTTTACTTTTAGAGGTATCTAGTATATCAAAGATTTTTGAATAACTTAATTTATTTTAGTTGGGATTCTTACAGAGATTGAATGAAAAGTTATATTTGAAGGGGATTCAGTCTTTTATTGAAAAAATGGTTAGTTTAAGATATCAGCAAAATGTATCAACAATAACTATATAATTTAATAATCTATTTCTCACTATATGTATATATAATTAATGTAAACTCTGAAACAGAAGAAATTGATATAAATAATAACAAAACTAAGATTATATATTAACACTTAGATTATTTCAATTATAATCAAATAAATAAGTTAAAGAAAACTTCGAATGGTTTATATTATATTAAAAGAAAGAGAAATACTAATCGAAAAGCTTATAAGCCTTACCTTACAAGAAAAATTAATAAGTATTTCAATAAATATATAGCTATTCATACTCCTATAAAACTATATCATCTTTATATAAATCTTTCAGAGATTCAAGAACTTTCAGAAAATGGAAACAGATATTTTATTATAGTTATTGATAATACAATTAGAGCGACTTAAATCAAATATATAAAAGACAAGTCTGCTAATACTATTATATTTATATTGATAGATCTAATCAACTAAATTGAAAGAGAGTTTAACTCTAAGATTATTATTATTAAAGTAGATAATAATAAAGATGAATTTGAAATATAGTTTCAAGTAGAGATTTCAAAGAAGAATCTAATCTTCGAATTATCATCTTTAGGAAAACATTTTATAAATAGAATTGTAGAAAAGAGAATTCAAGATATTAGTGCTATAGTTAGATCGCTTTTGAGTAAATCAGGGATTGAATTTAAGATGTGGGAATCTATTATTAATTATAATATATATCTAAAAAATAGTTTTTCTATTAAATCTTTATTATTTAGAAAAGCTGAAATATTCTTTTTGGTAATTATATTATATAAAATTATGTCTGATAGATAATCTGATTTCAAAAAACTCAGAATATTTGAGTATAAAGTATAAACTAGAAATTCTTAGTAATCTGATTCGATAACAAAGACATTTAAATCTATAATATTCAAAGAAGAATATATCTTTATTGAAATAAATGAAAATAATATCTATTTCCTCTTTAATCTTTATATTAAGAATATATATAGAATAATAGATACTGACTTTAATAAATATAGATATCCCTTTAAAGATCTTAAAAACAAAGCACATCTAGAACCACCTGAGATAGTGAAAAAGAGAAAACTTTTTCTATATAACAAAAATAATATTATAAAAAGAAGAGTATAATAAATACAAAAAGATATATAAAAAATATATACTAATAGACAATAGATTATTTAAACTCAAAATAAATAATAAACTGCTTAAGTCTATTCTTTACAAATACTATAATAGTGATAGCTATAAATAATAATAATTATTATTATTATTATTAGTAATTTTCAATCAGGCCGTATAGGCGAGCCTCCTAGGGGGCATTACGGTTAGACTAACTGCGGGATAATTTCTAATTTATATAATCCCTTTTCCTAGGGATGGGGTCTCAATACCCTCAGTAGTCTTTCAAGCAATAGCTGGTGTATTTGCACTTTTGTCTCTAATCCTCTGAGTACCTCCGTACGCGTTTTTCAATTTTTTATATAATGTTTTAATTAAAGACTACTTTATTCTATAAGAGTAGCTTTTGTATACATTCTATTGCAATATAATATATTGTGTACTTTAATTTTCTTCTATATAGCTTTGTTAGATTGATTACCTCCTATTCTCTGCTTATATTCAATTGGATCGATTAATCCCATTCCTTCTCTCTTTCTATTCTTCTAATAGTATTTTAGAGTATATACTTCTATAGAAGTCTATTATAGCAATAAATTCAGCGAATTTGACTGGTATATATATTAGCTATTTCAGTAGTTGTTTTTGAGCTGCTTGATTACAGAGTGGGTATTTTGGCTTAATATCTAGGGGCTAGGTTTTATAGATCGCGAAGACTTTATAGTAGTATATAATATGCTTGGGGGATTTGTATATACTGTCTAAGCAATGGATTATTATTTCCTTGTATTTAAATTGTTAGTAATAGCTTTCGAAATCACTATATACTAAGTGGATCGCTAGCATATGGTGGAGAGTTGCTTGTAGGAGTTCAAGTTCCTTAGGGTATTTGTTTGTATTTCTTAGATCCTATTTCTAATACTATTTGAAGAGTATTGGTTTCTATCTGATCTACTACATTAGTACTACTGATTCTATAGTAGTTTTTGTTATAGAATGAATACTATTTACTATAAATTAGTTTATATGTTTTGAGACTAATCTTTTTACCCCTTTATTAGTAAGTATATCTACCCACTTGTTCCCCTCGATCTCTATATAGTCTAATGACTATTTGATCTAAATCAGGTGTATCTGTATCAGTTTATAGTATTTAAGGAAGGTCTATTATATTGTGATAGAAACTGTATCTTTTATTCTCTATATTACCGATATGTTATTAATATATATATAGATTTCCATTCGTTTTATACTGATGATATTTCTGGTTGTTGTTCGAAGGCCTCGATATGTCCTGATCGTTTTTGTATAGAATATATAAGAATTATAGTATACTCTATTATTTCTCTCATATACTATAATCTATTCTTTATATATGATATATTCATAGCCTACTCGCCTACCATCCTTATCAATTTGTTTTAATTTATTTGAGAGAATAGTGATCTAATTGTATGTATACTTATTCCACTATTCTTGAAATTACTCAGTCGTTACCTCTTTCGTAAGGTTTTTTGTAGGATTTGTTCAACACCCTAATATATAATGAAGCCCCACTAAAATCGTTTTTTTAATTCAGGGGAGGTATTAACTGATTATTTGGATCTTTATTCTGGTTGGCTGTAATTGATTTTTTTTATTACTAAAGAAGTAGATAGCTTTTATTCCTCAATAATATAGAGAGTATTTTGGATTAATAGTTTGAGTACAGAGAGTTGCTCTCCATTTTATTTGTTTTAGCGCTATTTCTACTAGTGGAAAAACACTGTCCCTTATTATTATTGAGTTTGAGATTATTCGCCAGATTGAAAGAACTCCTTTGATCACTATCCTTAGAACTTTGTTGATAATTAGAATTGCTTCTTCTAATCAGGTACTTATTACTATTGATATTCCGTCTTAATACTATCCAGTCGTTTTTGTTTGTCCTGCGTACCATATCTCTACTCCATAGAATAAAGCTAGGTATAAGCAGGTGATTATTGCTTTCCGTAGGGATACCGCTAGAGATCTGTTTACAGTCCGGGCTAGCTCTTGAATATAATAAATCAATTTCCAACTTTTGACTATTTGCGTTTCGATATATTGTTTGAATGTAAACTTACAATCAAACTATACACCCAGTCATTATAAAGCCAATTCTAATATAATCAAAAAGATAATATAATTACAGTTTATTTTGTATATCAGATTATTGGAATATTTATATTGTATTATATGAATTATCTTTATCTTTTCAGATACAAAGATTATTTTATTCTTAGCTCCTCAGCGAAATATGTTTTTTATGTCCCTTATTAATAATACAACATTTTGTTGAACGTTTACTAATAATTGGTATAGGTAGATATCATCTGCATATCCGAATCGGAGTTTAGGATCTTGTTGGAGTAGTTTTACGAGATAAAGTATATATAGGATTGGTAAAAAAGGTGAGCCTTGTGGGGTGTTATATTTTATTACACTATAACTAGTTATTGCTTTATTAAGTTTAGCCCTAAGTTGCCTTTGGAATAGAAAGAAATTGATCAGAGTAATTAGGTTTTGTAGAAATCCTTGTCCCCTCATTTATTTTAAGAGTCTATTTTTAAGTAAAATATTAAATATCTTTTGTATATCTAGAGTAATTATTATAATCTCATAGCCTTTGTTAAGCACTATTTTTATATTATAAATAAATAATACTATTAGGTTCATAGCCAATCGTTTCAATAGAACTCTATAGTATTGCAAACTAAATATTTCTTGTATTAGGATTATTCACACTAGATATCTTACTATAATCCTTTCAAGGCCTTTTTTGATATAGGAGAAAAAAGCGATAGGTCGCTACGAGTATAAGGAAGTTCAATTTATCTTTCCTACCTTTGATAGTATAATTATCTCTGCCTGCTTCTATACTGTAGGGAAGTAGCTGAGCTATAAGTACTTATTAAAAATGATATATAAAATTAGGCCTATTTCCGCTTAAATAGCTTTTAGTAATCTCACTGTGATTCAATCTATCCCCAGGGATGTGCTTGAAACCTCTATAATATTATATTCCACTTCCTCTATAGAGATAAGCTCTCCCCAGGGTAGCTTTTTCTTTTTTTGATTCTACCCGGAGTTTAGGAGATCATTAATAGCTTTAAAGTGCTATAGAATCTCTGAGTATAGCAGTTCAGCTTTTTTTGAATTCGATATAATAATACGTTTGCTTATTATTATTAGTGGAGAGCGATATGTGGGATTCAGATTATACTATTTAATTATTTTATACAAATCTTGATTAGATTCTATTTTATTAAGGAATTTCCTTTAATAGTCTTTTTTGGCTTATTTTATATACAATAAGAATATTTTATACTTTACGGAGTAATTTCTATTAATTATACAGCTCTGAAGGTATATATATCGAGTGATTATATAGTTAGATATTCATTAGGGGGCTGATTTTCCTATCTTCCGATTTGGTTTTTCTATTATTCTGATTATTTGTTATAGTATCTTCTGTATGTTTTCGATGATTTGATTTAAGACTATATTAATAACAATTGTTTATACCTTCTGTTTGATTTCTACTATATTAACTGATATCATTTTTTGAACTAGAGATAAGTTTTCCTTTCTAATCCGATATATATATTGGAATCTTAATACTAAATTTGCTTTTTGTATAATAATAAGAAGAGTATTATAATTACACAACAAATTTCAAAGAAAACTTTTTCTTCGAAATACGACCTATTCGCGATCGCTCTAGATTATAGTTATCAAACCAATCTCATTGTAATTATCCCTAATTAATTCAAATCAATAATTATTATAATATTATCATCAATGTTCTAAACACAAAATACACACAAAAATTCGTATAAAATTTCTTTACCCCAATTATCAAAATAGAAATTCAATCTTTAATATAAGCTTCTTAGTTATATTGAAGAATACTGATATAATAGAAGCTTTTTCTGAAGCCTTTATTATACCAAATACCTATCCCACTATAACTTTAAGCACTCCAATACCCTCAAGCTCCCCTCCCCCTTCTGGAAACCCTTAATTCGAAATCTCTAGTCCCATTCTATCAATCAATCAACCAATCAATTTAGGAATAAAAGATAAAGAGTACAATATACTCAGTGATCCCTTTATTACTCAAAATATAAACAATAATATCTATATATTTAATCAAAATAAGAAATATATCTCTATAATACCTTTTAATAATCAAAATAAATAATCTAGAATATAATATAATCTAACTATATTCAAGAAAGCTATTCTAAAAGTAAAAAATCTTATAATACTAACTTTAATCCTTTTTTAATTACAAAACAAATAATCAAAACTATTAGATCTTCTAGAAATCTTTAGAGAATATACTGAAAAAGGAAAGCTTACTACAACTTCCAATATTATTATCTCTTAAATCACTTATTTAGAATCAACTATACAAAAAATCGAAATATAAGCTAAAGCTCTAACTAAAGCTCCTATATCAATCAATACATTAATCAAAAAATCTATATATATAGTAATAATAAAAGAAAAATTAATAAATCTATTTCAATAGAGAAGACCAAAATCATGCAAAAACATCTAATTCTAATCAAATCAGAGATTATCTTTTTTTCATCTATATTCATCCGAAATCAAATAAACGAAGTATTTCAGAAAACTAGAATTAAAGGCCTAATTATAGCAGTAATAACTTTTTCTTTAAATAATAATATAATAATTATTACAAATGCTTCCTTCACATCATAATTTCTATTAGAAAAGAAAACAATCTGAAGCAATATTATCAAATTCAAAAGAATCCAAAAAGATTAGGAATAGTATAGAGTCATTATCCATAAAGTTCTTATTAAAGAATTCTCAGAAACAAAAGAAATAGATTTTATTTTTGAGGAAATTCAAACCAATTGAAACCCAATTCTGATTTATACTAATATCCAAAAGAACCTATCAATAAAACGGAGCTATAATAATCGCTTTTGTATCAAAATTAGAAGCAGAATTAACTATTTGAAAACGATTTTATATTACTGGCATTAGTATAAGAATAGAAAAGTTCTACGAATCCAAACCAACTATATAATACCAAAAATGCTAGGGTTTTGGACACTAAGATATATATTGCAAAAAAGACCCCTCTTATAGACTATATAAAGGCAAAAATATTACAGTAATATATCTATGTATAGTTTGTAATCTAAGAGGAAAACTCTGTTCTTATATAATCATTAAATGCTCGAATTGTAAAGGAAATCATACAGTTAGTTGTAAAAGCTGTGAAACCTTTAAATCTATCCAATAAAAAGCTAATAGTATTAATTAATATGTTATAACAATATAAGATTCCTTTAAATGAATCTCAACAAAAGCTTTCAAGTTATTGAAAATGTTTTATAGTTTGTATTAGAATTTAATATCGATTTGATTCTAATTTAAGAACTCTGGATTCCAAAGAATAGAATTGATTTCTCTAATTTGTAGATCAATTATATACTTCAATTTTATAAAAATCCTTTTTAACTTCAATTCGAATCTCAAACCTCGAATTCTTTTATATACTTCCAAAGATCTTAAAACTATAATCAATCTAGTTCCTTATTCTTCAATTGATCTGGATATATAAATAATAAACTATCAAAATGAAAATGAAATCTTTCAAATTATTAATATATATAATAAAATAGATCAAATATAAAAAGAAGGATATATAATTGAATAATCTCTTTATAATCTATTAATCAATTAAAAAACATTAGTATTAAATGATTTCAATTCTTATTATTTATTATGGAATTCTTTTTCAAATAAAAGTGCTAATACTGATTAATTAGTAGAATGGTTTAAGGATCAAAATCTAATTCTATTGAATAAACCCAGAGTTGGTATCTTTTTTCGAACTAATCTTATAAATCCAAATATACGTGATTTTATATTAGCCTCTGAAGGCATTCTCTTACGAATATAAGAATAGCAAATACTTTCAAATATTGGATTCGATTATATAGGGATTCTATTTGAATTAAAAGAAAAAAAGAATCTAAATACTTTTTTTCAGGAGTTAATAATCAGATATTATATAAAACTAATCAACTAGAAGCTATTCGAATCTATTCTATAATTCAAAACTAATCATTTGTCTACTTTAGCTGAATTAAGTATATTCATTATGATTAAATAAAACTCAATAGATTTCCTACAAGAAAACGATATATATTGCTCAAAACTAAACCAAGTTGTTAGCGAACTTACAAGAATTATTTAAAAGGCAATAGAAAGTTATACTCTGAAGATAATAACAAATAAAAGAGTTAAGCTATATCAGTATTAAAGTAATACAAGTGAAAGGAGCCTTTCAACAAATAGCTTATTTAGTTAATATAAAAAAAACCTTAGTTCTAAAGCTATAAGACAATTTTATATAGTTTGTATAATCAGTATTATTGATTACAGATCTAAAATTTAATAGAAAAATCAAGCTAAATTCAAGAACACTCTTTAATTACTTCAAAACCTAGTTTTTCGAAAGATATTTAAAATATTCAAAACCGCTCTAATCCTTTTAATAGAAATCAAAATAGAACTCAAACCAGCAAAAGTTCAATTAGATTTAAATATAAAACAATACACCTTCTATTTAGCTAAACTTTTATTTAATTATTTAATCAATATCAAAAAAGATTCGCTATCTCAATATAAATTAGATTTAAAAATAATAACTATTCCTTGAAAGAAATAATACAAATCTCTCCAATTGAACAAAATAAGAGAATCAATAGAATCAAATTTCAACCCCTTTATACTCAAAAAGATTATTCATTTCAATTTCTCTCTATGAAAAAGATACGTTCTATATAAAGTCAATATTAGTAAAGCCTTCAAAGAAGATATAGCTATACTCCACAATATAATATTCAAATATAGAAACAAAAATATAATCTATATATATACTGATGTTTCCTTTACTGAAAAAGGAATTAATATAGAAGTAGGTATAGTTACAATACAATTAGACAATCAAATATTAAGTCAAAAATGTATCAATATCGGAACTAATCAATTGATTTATAATAAAGAACTATACAGAATTACAAAAACTATCGAATATACTAGCTCCCTTACATGCAAAAACCAAAAATACAAAATCTATTCAAATAATCAAACTAAATTCTTTTGATTAAAAACTCCTTTAGATTATTTAGAATAGATATATCAAATACAAGCAATAAAAGCTACTGAAGAAATTAGAGTTAGAGATACTGAAATATCTATAAATTGGCTTCCAGATCACACTTCAGTATAAGAAAACAAGCTAGCAAACAAATTAGCAAAAGAAGCTACAATAATACAATTCACTTCAAGCGAAACTAGTTTTTGATTACTTAATATAATTATAAAGAAATACAATTTCAATTAATAGCTAGATATTCTTAAATAATATAAACTCAAAATCAATTAATTGAATATATTCTATTCAAACCTTTTTTCATAAAAAACTAACTCTAAAATCAAATGATTAGAAAATATTAAGTAAAACACTATTAGTATCTTTTTTCAATTCAAAATTGTTTATGAATATATTAAGTCATATTTATATCGTCTTAAGCTTTTAAATAATAAATATATATACAACAATATCAAAATAGTAGTATATCTTTTTATTGGTTACTAAATATATAAAAAAAACAAAAAAGAGATTTTCGAAGAAATATCTATATCCAAAATCAATTTATAATTCTTATTATATACGAAAATAGATATCGAATTAGTAGTCAAATTCATTAATATGTTACGACGGTATTCAAAATACCGCGTCACATGGCCAAATGGTTATGTGATGGATCTAGAGGATCTATAGGATCGAAGAATATTTATCTAGATCTATAAGATCCAAGGGATCCAGATAGAACAGAGCCTCATGATTCTATAGAGAATGAAAGTCTATATAAGGAATAGGATTTCATTAAATATAAAGCTTTTTATTTAAAAATAATCACCAGTTTTATTATTATAGTTATAAGAATTGTAATTAATTATCATTTTATTGAATTTCTATTTGAAGTTTAGTTTAAATTATTTTGAGAGATCTCTAGATATTTCTATATAACCCTAAAAACAGCTTTCATAATATTTTAAGTATTATTTTTGTTTTAAATATTGATTTGATAATTAACCATTAATATAATATTCAGAAATATTGTTATAAATCAGTTTGTTAGAAATATTAATAATATTGAGATGATTAATATTTCAAAGAAGATTATTATCAATGAAACCCTTAAGATTGCTTTACTAAACAAATACTAAAGTAATCAATAAGAACTCGATATTTTCTTTTTATAATTTGAGATTTGTTTTCGATTCAATGAGAATAAGTTTATTATTAAGGAATCTAAAAGTGTATGGGCTGTATTATATCTTTGAGGAGAAGCAACTAAATGGATTTAACTATATTTATACGATTATTTTGAGTATAACGATAAGGATTGTATATAATTCATTCAAACAATCTTTAATAGTTTTGAAGGATTTAAGATGGAGATTTGTAGAATCTTTGGAAATTCCAATGAGTTAGAGATAATGAAAAATAAGATTTTCAGTTTAAAGTAAATAGAATTAGTATTGAAGTATATTATAGAGTTTGGAAGATATATTGGAATAATCAAATAGAACGAAACTATTATTATGAATCACTATTATAAAGAGCTCAAACTAGAAATTAGATTAGAGTTAGAAAGATTTATTAAGAATATAGATTTGAATAATCTAATCTAGAATTTTATCGAATCAGATAATTGTTTTTATAGATATCAATAAAATCAAAGATTATATAAACTCTAAGGAAATCAAAAGTAAGAGTGTTATTATAAGAATGAGGGTAGGCTATAATATAGTCTATAAGGAAATAAAGATCCTATGGAACTAGATGTTATATATCATATAAATAGGAATAATAATTTAAAGAAGAAATGAAAACAAAAGAACAACTTATATTTTGAATATGGAAAAGCAGAGCATTGAGTAACGAATTACTAAAACAAAAAGATAGGAAAAAAGAAGAATAATTTCAAATCTAAGTTTAATAAGGATTAATTTAATGCTATCTTTGTAATTCAAGAAGATACAATTATAATTGAAAACATTAATACTTTTATTAGCAAAGAATTCTAGCGATTGCTTGAGGAATTATTATGAAATTAAGAGAGCATGAATATTATAGATTTATGGGAACAAGAGTATTATCGAACCTTATTATTTTCTGTAATAAAAGAATGTTATAAAGAAAATATATCAGCAGATTATATCACAATAAGCTAGACTACTTACTACAAGGAATCCTATGGAATGTATTGATCAGATAAAGAAGCTATTGAATAATTCCTTAAGAGAAGAATAACAAAGAACTATTAGAATTATAGTATAAATATATAGCAATTGAATATTATAGAATAAATAGGACAGATATATTGTAAGGTTAAGATAAATGAACAAACAATATCAGTCATAATAGATTTAGAGGTTATAGGAAATTTTATTGTATTAGAAGCTGTAGAGTATTTGAAAGTTTTATTTCAAAAGAAATAGAAGCCCTATCAATTGTAGTTAGTTGATAGCCAGCTAGTAGAATTAAATGGAAACATTTTACAAGAGATATAATAAGTATGAATGAGTATAATCCAATATATGGAGGTTATACAATTTGATGTTGTATTATTGGGCTAATAACAGATTATTTTAGGAATGTTATGGTTGAAGGTATATAATTTTAGAATAGATTGATTATAAGGAATAGTAATGTTTGATTAGTGTAAGAGTGGTTATGGAGATATACTAAAGGTGTTTGCGAGATATAATATGCGCCAAGGAGAGTTGAATGTGAACAATATTAGTGATATAGGATATTTAGTTTAGGGTTCTTTATTAAGAATAAAGGTTAGTATACTTTCTCTATAAATGTAGAAGCTAATGATATAACATAAAATTGCAATCGAGATAAAAGAGAAATCTACGATATTAGAACAGTATAAGAAATATGAACATATTTTCAAAGAATCAGGAGTTTATAAAGCTTTATCAAAATACAAACTATAGGATTATAAAATAATATTAGAGGAAGGTAAGATGCTTATATATACCCCAATTTATTCAATATCAGCTAATAAGCTAAAGACACTTAAAGAGTATATCGATAACAATTTAACTAAGGGATAGATCAGAGAATCTATATCCCAAATGATAAGTCCAATTATATAGATATCAAAGAAGGATGATATTAAAAGACTAATTGTAAATTATAGAAAGCTTAATATGCTTATTAAAAAGAATCAATATCTACTTTTATTAACTACGAAATTAAGAGATCAATTGGGTGGAGCTATAATATTCATTAAGATGAATCTAAGAAACAAGTATTATTTGATCAAAATGAAGAAAGACAAAGAATGGAAAATCGTTTTCAAAACTAGATATGAGCTATACAAATACTAAGTTATACTATTCGGTTTAACTAATATATTAGCTACTTTCATAAAACTTATAAACAATATATTATTATAATACTTAAATATTTGTTGTATATACTATTTGAACAATATTTTAATATATTCGAACAATAAGATCTAATATATCAAAAATGTTAGTAACATTCTTGAAAGTTTAGTCAAAGTAGATTTGTTGTATAAGTTAAGTAAATATGAATTCCATATTAAGGAAATATAGTTTCTAGGATTTATTGTATCAAGCCAGAGGCTTAAGATAAGCAAGGATAAAGTTAAGGTAATGTTTGAGTGGAAATAGCTAAATACAATTAAAAAAGTATAATTCTTTCTAAGATTTGTTAACTTTTATTAAAGATTTATTAAAGGTTATTGAGTGACTACAATATCTTTAATCAATTTAACCAGAAAAGATTAAGAAGGCTTTGAATAAACTATTAAGGCATAAGAGTTATTCGAGATATTTAAATAGGTAGTAGCTGAGAAACTAATATCATTGATATTTGATTTAGAAAAGCAAATCATAATAGAAACCGATTCCTCTGATTTCGCTATAGAAATAGTTCTAAGCTAATTAGATCAAAACAGGAAATAGTAATTAATTGTATTTTATTTTAGAAAACTATTACTAATCGAGTTGAACTATGAAATATATAACAAAGAATTACTAGTGATAATTGATACATTTAGAGAATGGCGAGTTTATTTGGAAGGATCAAAATACTTAGTATAGGTATATACAGATTATAAGAACTTGGTTTATTTTATTACAATGAAGTAGTTAAATAGACGATAGATTAGATGGTCGGAGACTATAGCTAATTACAATTTCAGAATTTTATATGTTAAAGGATTAGAAAATGCTAGAGTCAATGCTTTTAATCAAAAACCAGAATATCAAAAGAATAAGTTGTACGAATCATATACTATATTCAAGAAAAAAGGCGAATCATTAGTTTACAATATATTATAGCTTATAGCTACTCATATATTGAAAGACGATCATCTCAGGAACCAAATCTAATTATATTATGATAAGGATGCTACAGCTATACATATACACAAGGTAATAGAATCAGGATTTATAATAAAAAACGAAATTATATACTTTTATAGAAAAGTATATATTTCAAGTCAAATGATCAAGGAATTTGTAATGAAACAATATAGGTTGCTAGCATATAGATATTAAGGAATTGTAAGGATATTTGTAAGAATATAGGAAATTAATTATTTTTTACAAATGAGAACAATAGTTGAAGAGGTTATTAGAAATTGTAACACCTGTATATAGAATAAGTTATTACAATATGCTCTGTATGGTTAGCTTCAGACTCCAGATATACTTTCTTAGTTATAGAAATCTATTATATAGGATTTTGTAATCAAACTACTACTCTCAAAGGATCCTACTATAGAAATCGAGTACAACGCAATACTCAATATAGTAGATAGGCTAACGAAATTTGTATATATAATATTATTCAAGGAAATATGGGATATTGAATAATTAGTATATATATTTCTTAGGATTATAGTAAGTATATACAGAGTATCAAATGAAATAATCTCCAATCAAAATAAGCTTTTTACTTCGAAATTCTGGATTACCTTATTAGTATTTATAGATATCAAAAAAAAGTTATCGATATTTTTTTATTCACAGATAGATGGTCAAATAGAAAGGATTAATTAGATAATAAAAGTATATCTTAAATGCTATATAAATTATTAATAAAACAATTGGATAGAACTATTATCTATAATATAATTTGTATATAATATATCAAAAACGGAAACTATAAAGATAATATTAGTATATACTAACTTTGAGTTTAATTTTAGAGTATATCAAATATCGATATTATAAGAAGTCAATGCCGAATTAGTAATAATATAAGTCAAATAATTAAAAGATTTATAAAAGCAGTTTGCTTTTGATCTAAGATTTATATTATTTAGAATAATTGTTTATTATAATATGAAATGTAGTATGGAATTTATACTTAAAGAAGGGGATAAAGTTTATTTACTATAACGAAATATCGAAATTAAGAGACTAAGCAATAAACTCGATTACAGGAAATCAGAATTATTTAAGATTGATAAAATAATAGGAATGATCAATTATTGATTAAAATTATTAAATATAATAAATATTTATTTAGTATTCTATATATCCTTACTCGAATTAGTACTATTAGAAGCACTAAATATATTAATTATAGAAATCGAATCAATCAATTCTAATATTGTTTACAATATTGAAATAATACTAGATTATAAATATATTAGAGATATAATCAAATATTTGATCAAATAATTAGATTATCTATATACCGAAAATTCATAGAAACCAAAAGAAAACCTTAACTACTTTGAGAAGTTGGAAGTATTTCATTAAAGATATTTGAATTTACTTAAAAAGAAGGAGATTCTATTAATGCAAGAATCGAAGAATTCAAAGAAGAATTGAAAACAAAGGAATTGTTGTTAGGACTAATAATAAAGATAGATACTATTTCTTTATCTTTTTTAGTATATTCATTTTTCAATCTTTCTTGCTTTTCTGCTTTTTCTAATTTATTTATAGTCTTTAAATCATAACGAATTAATTTATTATCTCGAGTTTGAAAAAATTTATACTGTTTTTATAAATATATAAATCGAGCAATAATAACTACTATAAGAGAAGTAGTTAAATCAAGCGATTAAAGTATTAGAAGCCGGATTATATAAATATAACTATATATAACGTGGTTTATTATCTACTATATACCTAAGGGCCTTATAGAAGGCTCCCACCATGCCGCTGGTGATGCGCGCCCCCGGCGTGCCGAGCGGCCCTCTAATCTAAGAGGCGACCCCCCCTCAATTAAGCATTATTACTACAGAGGCAAGCATTGCTCCTCCACCAATTATAGGATCGCTTACTGGCTCTGCCCTTAATATAATCAAGGAACAATTCGAAAGGATTAATAAGATAAAGAAGGAAAAACAAAAAGTGATTAAAGCTTTCGTAATGCTAGCGGATAAGCTTGTATAAGAGTTCTAAAATCAATAATATAATCTCACTGCGAGTATTAAGAGTATAATCATTTCTGCTCTACTAGGAATAACAAAGATTACTTCCAATCAAAAAAGAAAGTTCGTAATGGAATAATTATAGTTAGAAAGCAATATGCAAAAGATCTATATTGATATACTGAAAACTCAGATGAGATCTAAGACAATAAGCCCTATTACAGACCCCATCAATATAATATGCTCTGCTCTTAGTGGAAGCATGAATACTGAACGCTTCGAAGCATGTAGACTCAAAAGGGAGAATAATTGAATCGAGAAAACGATCCTTATAATAGCTAGTGGGAAAGCTCTACTCTCAGAGACTAGCCCCTTTTTACTAAGACTCAGAATAAAAGAGACAATTATTAATATCATATTAATAGAGATCCTCTTTCTTTAAAGGAATAATATAGACTGGATATTAAGGTATAGCTTTAATACTAATTGAGAGGAGATTATAGGGATGCGAAGACTCAACACCTGTACGCGGTGCATCCTACGAACCTCCAGCTCTTATTTAAGAGTCTGTAGAGCTAAGATTGAGTTGCAGATGGAATCGGAGGGACAAGGGAAAGAAAGGCTTCTGGAGTATATTGAGGGATTATATTTCGATTTGGTAACAATAATATTTACGAATAGATGAATACCAACGAAGAAACATGGATACAAAGGTTATGAAAGCTTTGGTTAGATTCAATATCTGTTATCTATTACTATTTATATAGAAGTACGATACACAAAGTTAATCTCTTTTTTTTAGAAGAGTCTTTTCGATATAGAGTTTGCTATTACTCTTTTTCGCAATACGACCTTTTCTTTATACTTTCAGGATTCAGTCATTTGAATTCTACGACTTTTACAATACAGAGAATACCATCGTTTTCAAATTAATTCTATACTCTGAGCATCGATACAATACGACATTTTTTCTTCGATTTTCGAATTTTCGAATTTTTTCGAATTGATTTATGTGTGGGCAATAGGGCTTAAGATTCGGGTCCAGCTTTGCCCCACTATTTTCAATAGTTTCGATTATACACATCTAATAAGGGCTGGAGGATATCAAGCTTATAAAGGTATATAAAGAGTTAGTAAGAGATAAAGTTAAAAGAAGAGTGGTGCCTTCTATTTCCATCTCACTAGCAAGAGGACCTTTTGCTATACTAGAGGCAACTCGAGAGGGGATAACTCTTGCCCCTTATAGAAGGAAGGGATAGCAAATTGGATTTCAATCTTGAAAGAGGATTAGATATCGGGATACTTTAATAGAATTAGGGATAGAGAAAGAAGGAAGAGGGAAAGGTCTCAGTGGATGAAGATATTATATCTCTATTTGTACTTCGAATAAAGATCGGGTAGAGCACCCCAATATTCGTTTTTACTTCCCCAAATTGATTATATCTATTGTAGATACTCACTAGTAGTGCTAGGCTCTTAAAGCCTAGTCGTCCTAAATAGTCTTGGACTGAGAAAGGACGTTAATTCAATCAATCAATTAATCAGAGGAGATTATAAAGACAGAAAATATAGAGCGGGTATTCAAAACTCTTTATATAATAAGTATATATAAATTAAAGAAGTAGTTTATATATACAGTCCTATAAGTACCTTACGATTTCTATTATATTAAAGGAGCTTCTGCTTTTATATCTATAGAGTTTATTAAGAAGGAGATTATAACTTAAACCGACAAGTAGTTAATCAATTATCGACTGGCTTATAGCGGGGTTAATACAAATATAATGGTATATTATACAGACATATTGTTAAAAGGCACAAATTGTAATATAATCTATTTCTGTATTCGCAATCCACCCATTATAAAGCTCAATCGCTCCCCTGGCCCATTATGCCGCCGCCAGCGTGCGGCTATAAGCGTTCCGGTGCGCCGCCGAGTGTATCCGATTATAATCTAATCGCTCTTACAATAACAATAATGATTACAACGATTACCTCTGTAAAGGGAAATGATGATACACACTTTATATATAAAGCAATAACTGAGTAGTTCTATAAGGAGGATAGGAAGCAATGAATAATCTTAAAGATTGTAAATACGATCGATGTATATATTAAAACATTAAGTAAGGAGGAATTGAGTTATACTAATAAGCTGAGGTCGGTGTGCATTAATAATATAATCAAACCTATAGGACAAATCGGATCTCTTTATAATACTCTCAGGCCAATTGTGAGATCGATTTTAAATGAATCTGCTAAATCCTATATTGAAGCACTCAAGACTGAAGAGGTCCTCTGTATATAACATATTTATATCCTACCCGCCTACTATCTTTATCAATCTGTTCCAATCTATCTGAGAAAATAATAATCTAATCATATATGCGCTTACTCCATCATTCTTGGAATTGCTCAGTTGCTGCCTCTTTCGTAAGGCCTTTTATAGGATTTGTTTAGCACCCTAATGTGTAATAGGGCTCTGCTAAGATCGTCTTCTTGATTCGAGGGAGACACTAACTAATCACCTGGATCTTTGTTCTGACCGGCTGTAATTAGCCTTCCTTCCTGCTAGAGGAGTAGGTGGCTTTTATCTCTTGGTAATATAAAGAATATTTTGGATTAATAATTTGGGTATAAAGAGCTGCTCTTCATTTTATCTGTTTTAGCACTACTTCTACTAATGAAAGAGTGCTATCTCTCATTATCACTGAGTTCGGGGTTATCCACCAGACTGAGAGAACTCCTTTAATCACTATTTGTAGAATCTTATTAATAGCGAGAATTGCTTTTCCTAATTGAGTGCTCATTATTATTGGTGTCCTATCTCGGTGTTATCCAGTGATTCTTGTTTGTTCTGTGTACTACACCTCTGATCCGTAGAATAGAATTGAGTATAGACAAGTGATCACTGCTTTTCGTAGAGATGCTGCTAGAGGTCCGTTTGCGGTCCGGGCTAGCCCTTGAATATAGTGGGCCAATTTCCGGCCTTTGGCTATTCGCGTTTCGATATACTATTTGAATATAAGCCTGCAATCAAACCATATGTCTAGTTATTATAAAGCTGATTCTAGTATAATCGGAGTAATAGTGTAGTCGCAGTTTATTTCGTATACCAGGTTGATAGAATGTTTATATTGTGTTACATGAATTATCTTTATCTTTTCGGGTGCGAAGATTATTTTGTTTCTAGCCCCCTAATGGAATATGTTTTTCATATCTTTTGCTAGTAGTACAATGTTTTATTGGATGCTCGTTGATGATTGATATAGATAGATATTATCTGTATATCCAAATCGGAGTTTAGAGTCTTGCTGAAGTAGTTCTACAAGGTAAAGTATATATAGAACTGGTGAAAGAGGTGAGCCTTATAGAATATTATATTCTATTATATTATAGTTAGTTATTATTATATTAAGTCTAATCCTGAATTGCCTTTAGGATAGGAAAGAGTCGATTAGAGTAATCAAACTCTATAGGAATCCTTGTTCTCTTATTCATCTCAGAAGTCTGTTTTTAAACAAAATATCAAATACTCCCTATACATTCAGTATGATCATTGTGATCTCATAGTCTTTATTGAGCACTACTTCTACGTCGTGGACAAACAACGCTATCAGGTTCATGGCTGATCGTTTCGATAGGGCCCTGTAGTATTGCGGGCTAAATATTTCTTGTATTAGGGCTATCCATACTAAACGCCTTGCTATAATCCTTTCGAGGCCTTTCTTGATATAGGAAAGGAGGGCGATAGGTTGCTATAAGCGTGGGGAGGTTCGATTCGTTTTTCCTACCTTTGATAGCATAATTACCTCCGCCTGCTTCCATACTGTAGGGAAATGATTGAGCTACAGGCACTTATTGAAGATAATGTGTAGCACTGGGCCTATTTCTGTTTAGATAGCTTTCAGCAGTCTTATTGTGATCCGATTGATCCCTAAAGATGTGCTCGAGACCCCTATAGTGTTATATTCCACTTTCTCTATAGAGATAGACTCCCCCCAGGGTAGTTTCCCCCCCCTTTGATCCTATCCGGAGTCCGGGAGATCATTAATAGTTTTGAAGTACTATAGAATCTCTGTTTGCAGCAGCTCAGCTTTTTCCTTGTCCAAAATGGCTATGTGTTCGTCTACTATGATTGGTGGAGAGCGGTATGTAGGGCTCAGATTGTACTATTCAATTACTTTATATAGATCCCAATCGGAATTTATTTTATTAAGGAATTTCCTTTAGTAATCTCTTTTGGCTTATTTTATATATATTAGGAAAACTCTGTATTCTATAGAGTAATCGCTATTGATTATACAGCTCTAGAGGTATATATTCTGTATGATTGTATAGTCAGGTGTCCACTAGGGGGCTGATTTGTCTGTCTTCCGATCCGGTCTTCCCGTCGTTCTAATTACCTGTTGTAATATCTTCTGTATACTATCAATAACTCGATCCAGGGCTACACTAATAGCGGCTGTTTGTATCATTCACTTAATTCCTATTATACTAACTAATACTATTCTTTGAAATAGAGGTAGATCTTCTTCCCTAATATAATATATATATTAGATTCTTAGTATTAAGCTTGCTCTTTATATAATAGTAAGGAGAGTATTATAATCGGATCCGTAATATATATCAGCCCTTACTTCTATATATATTCCTGGGATATTGGAGAAGACTAGATCAATTATGTGTCCTGCCCTATATATTGCTTGCCCCGGGATATTCGTAAACTTGAGGCCTTTGTCGCTGGATTATTCCGCGAGCCGATTGCTATTGTACGCTGTATTCATATCTGGCTCAAATAGTGTATAGTGAGTATTAAAGTTTCCCCTAATAATTATATCCTCAGTTAATATCAGGTCAAGGATTATCTCTAGAACTTCTGAGGTATTCGATTCTCTATATAGATTTAGTAGTTTAATTCTGTTTATAGAGAGTCACATATAATTTCTATACTTTTTTCCTATTAATTATAGTATTTATAGTTTAGTCTCAATTCTGATATATATTATTACTTGTGGGCGCCTCTACTCTTTTTTACTTATCCCGCTCATCCTTCAGGAGGTCACTGGGGACAAGTATTAATATTCGTTATATATTTGAGTATACATATTGAATACTTAGGGCTCTTATATATATATTACATCGATCTTCTCCTCAAACACTTGCTGTAGTATCGCTGCGTGCGATACAAGGCTTTTCCACATATTTATCCAGGTAATAGATAGTAGGTTCGATTTATTCATATAGATCTTTCATTATTGTATTGTATCCCCTAGTTATAGTCTAGTTACTTAAAGTTTTGAGATTAAGATTTTTATTAATCTTTATTACTCTATTATGGATAATATATTGATCTTATGCGTTCCGCTTTTTATTCATCGAACTACTAGAGATATTATTCGCTTACTTTCCTTCAATATCACTTTCCGAGTTACTACTGTTTTTGTATCGGGAGACTATATTCATTCTGGATTTCCTTTTCCTTCCTTATACTAGCATCAGTATTTGAACTATTACTACTAGTGCTAAGACGATAGTAGTACTGATCTCCCCTGTTTGTTGAATAATCTGAATCTGCTTTCGATTCAAATATATCATCTTACTGTTCATTCACTAGGGCTTGATAGGGCAATTATTATAATCTATTAGAAAGGGTCTGCGGTATCCTATATACTATATTAAATAATTACAGTCCTCGGCTGGCTTATGAATGAATAGTAGGCGTGTGTACTTCCTGTATATCGCTTTTTTTGTACATTTCTAGCTTTTATAATATTATTAATATCCTGGGTTATATCTTTCCAAGGTTTGTTTTCTATTTATAAGAAATATTTGAATCTTATTAAATAGATTGTAGTGTTATAACTGCTCCTAGAAGAATAGTATCCAAGTGATCCAATTCTGCTCATTTGTTTCAAGCTTGGATCTCACTACCTGTATTGGACGTAGCCCCGTCTGGTACTAGATTTCTTCCCTTATTTGTTTTTCCTTAATCTCTATAAGCATTCCCAGGAGATTGGTAATAATTATTGAAACCCCTAGTACTATATATATATATTATAACTCATTGATCACTAGATCTATAGTTTTAATAGCTGTTGTAACCTGCTACTTGTTTACAAGAAGAACTACTTGGGCTTCGGGGGAGGCTGTAACTACCCACCTAGTTCGGGTGGATATCATTGTTGTAATAACTCTAGCCCCTAGAGTAGCAATTTCTGGGATCGCCTTTACCAATATCTATCTAATCCCCCATAAGGATGATTCCATTTTGGTTTGTTTATCGAATTGAAGAAAGAGTCTTTCATCCGTATATTCTAATCTTGGTGCCCCATTGATCGCCTGCTTGAGCCTGTTTGCAGCCCCTGCTTTCTTAATTGAGCCGGAGAGAGTAGTGATTGCAGTTTTGGGGATTCGCAATATCTCTGTATACATCTATATAATTGGCTTTATATTTTCTATTATTAATTTCGAGTTGCAATTCCCTTTTGTGCCTTCTGTGATAACTATTAGTGCTTTGCATACCAATTCTCCTGCCAGTCAGCTCAGATCCTATTCCACAAATTGTACTACGAATTGTACAAGAATCATCTCAAAGCTAGTAAATACTAGAGCCTTATCTGTAATGCGCTTTCATTGCGTATCGATTTTCTTCTGAATAGCTGTCTTCACAACTATCTCAATTGTGTTCTGACCACACTCGAGTAAGTTTGAGAGGGGGTTAGCGCTTTTATTATTAATCTACACTCTCTTTGGAGCAGTGCTTAAGGAATAATCCTCGAGATTGATTGGGGAGCCTGTTGTCCCTATAGATAGCCACTGGCTCTCCGGTCCTCTCTGATTCTATTGCGATAGTATTCTCGAGTTAAACAGCTCGGGGCGCTATAGCGATTGTACTGATATATATTATATATAATATGGCTTCGGGATATCCGTAGATATAGTTATTATGAGCTCGAGGTGATGTCTTGATGAGATTTTTGTTATTATTATATGTAATATCATTTTAGAGTTTAATCAATAAAGCGAATTCAAAATATTTCTTATATTTTCTTAATCTTATAGATAGTATAATAGAAAAGAAAAGAATAATACTAGAATTAATATATATAGAGAAATTTCTAACTATATAATACTTAGAGTAAGTATTAAACTAAAAAAAAGATAATATTATAACATAACTTATAGTGAACCGGGTCATATGAGGAACCGGATCACATTTAGCCCATTACTGACTTCAAACCCCAACAAATTTTACTATGCATATCAAATCACCTCTTACACCTTCTCAAATTAAAGAGAAGATATAGAATACTATTATTGTATTTCAATTGAAGGAATTTAAATCAATTAGAAAGGCTATAAAGTATTTTGAAGTTCCTAAGTTAATTCTTATAGCTAAGATTGCTGAAAGGAAATCATGTATTTAATTCCACAAAATGATTCAAATTCTTTCAAATATAAAAGAAAATACTCTTATATAATAGATTTCATAACTTATTATTACTAGATTCCCTGCTATATTTATGTTGGTAAAGAAAATAATTAATGAAATTTGTCTTCGATGTGTTCAGGTTATGTTATCTTGAATTCCTATTTTGATAGAAATTCTATCTATAGGCTATGAATAGATCTATAGATTCCAAAAACGATATCTAGAATTTAAGATATGCTATTCATATCAATTAGAGTCTAATCGGGCTAAAGAAGTAATACTAAAGAATATTCAGGTTTAGTTTGATGTGTTTTGTACGTGTCTCATTAAATGAAAGTATAAATTAAATGATATATATAATATAGACAAAATCGAATTTGGAATTGGAAGTACTCAAAGTATACATATTATAATCGATTTTACTCAGAAATCGAATTGGAAAGTTATAGCTGGTAAATAAGAATGGATAATTGTATTTGAATGTGTTAATACAACTGGAAAGACTCTATCACTCATAGTCATTTTCAAGACTTAGAATACAAATTCTGCATAGATTTCAAAGAATACACCTCAAAACTGGTAGTTCTTTATTAATACGAATGAATGGATCTCAAATAGTTATAGATTAAAATAGCTAAAAAGGGTTTTCGAATCAGAATCTAAGAAAGTGTTAGGTGATTAACCTTGACTTTTGATTATGGATAGTTATTCAAATTATATTACAAGTAGCTTTATTGCTTTCTGTATAGAAAAGAATATCTATTTACTTATATTACCTCCTTATTACTTCTATTTGCTTCAATCACTTGATATTGTGATATATAGGTCAATAAAACGATATTATGCTTTAGAGATCGATTGATATTCTCGAACTAATATAAAGCGAATTCAAAGAGCTGAATGAATAGAACTCTTTCAAAATATTAGAAAAAAAGCATTGAATTCTTCTAATATTAAAACTGACTGGAGAGAAGCTGGTTTAGTACCTTTTGCCCCACAAAAAGTACTCGATTTATTACTATTTAACTCCTCTCAGTAATCTTTTATTCTATAAATGAGAACCTTCAATCAAGATCTAGATTTATTTATATTTAGAAGCTCTCCTTTAGATAGGATAGAGCTAAGGCAAGCAAATCAGATCTTTAATAAAGCTCTAGTAGATAATGATTTTCTTGTATTACCAACTCGTTGATATACTAAAAGAATAACTAAACTTGTAGAATCTCAAAATGCTGAGATAGTTTTATTTTGGAAACAGTTCGCTGATGCTTAGAAGGTAATTGAGATTCAAAAGAAAAAAACTAAAAGCAAAAAAATCAAATTATAAGATTAATTTGTTTTTAGTAATAAGGAAGTACTGAAAATGGTATGTAAGATAGAGGAAAAACCTAAGGAGAAAAAGCTATAAGGACAACCACATAAACATCCAATTGAAGAATTAGAAGAGGAGACTGAAGAAGAAGAGCTAGAGAGTAGTTCAAGTGATTTAGAGTTGGAATTGGATGAATATATAGCTTGTAGAACAAGATCATATAGAGAGAATTGAATTTTGTGACCCGGTTCCCCATATGACCCGGTTCACCATAAGTTACGTTAATGATATCTAATATAATATATTATATAGCTAAATGATCATATAATGAATCTAGAGGATCTATAGAATCAAAGAATATTTATCTAGATCTATAAGATCTAAGGGATTCAGATAGAATAAAGTCTCATAGTTTTGTAGAGAATGAAGGTCTATATAAGGAATAGAATTTCATTGAATATAGAGCTTTATACTCAAGAATAATTATTAGTTTTATTATTATAGTTATGAGAATTGTAATCAATTATTATCTTATTGAATTCCTATTTGAAATCTAGTCTAAATCACCTCTAGAGATCTCTAGACACTTCCACGTGACCCTAGAGGCAGCTCTCGTAACATAATATCACTAAAATCACTACTCAAATCTAATATCTATTAAGAGTCGAGCTACAAAACGAAATAGAGAAGGAGGAAAAGATAATATATAAAGATAATATAT
>PQXI01000360.1:0-25965 GCA_004786145.1 Botrytis paeoniae | reverse complement strand
TTACTAATAATAATAATAATAATAATAATAATAATAATAATTTTTTACTACGTTTTATAAATCGATACACCTATTGCTTTTCAACTCTCTTTATCCCTTTTGATTTAAGAATATAATTCGCTATATCTTTTATTTTCTTAAATTTAAATACAAAATCTCTTATATTCATATCAATTATATATTAAATAATAATCTCCTCTTCTGATTTCGAAAGGTTACTATCATTTGTCAGAGATTTGATAAAAAGAGTGAAACCATTCATTCTATAGTGTAGTATTATATATAATATATTGTATAGCTTGGTAAATTATTGAATACTAAGTTTTTTGTTTTTTTGAATCGTTTTAATAACTAAGAGTATTCGAGCTTTATTATTATTCAATTGTATAATAATTGATTAATAAAATGTGTATTGAATTGAGACATGAATATTTGAGGTGAAAGTGATCCACTCAGTAATATAATCCACTCAGTGATGAATCACGTTATATAAGAAATAATAGGTTTTATATAGATATTACTAAAAGAGCTAATCTCTTTTATATTCGCTTAGGTTCAGTACAGTGGCCATTGAGTTGAAGTCATTCACCTTTGTTTATACAGTTAGCGATCCGATATTAAACCGCGTTATATGCTTTAATAAATACAATTAAGTTATATAGGATAACAAAGTTTAAAAAGCTCTTGAATACTATGATTGATCTAGATCTATAGGGTATATATATGCGTAATTTATATATTAAGAACATCGAGATTTATATTTGATATGGTTAGTAGTAGTAGTAATAGTTTTTATTAATATCTAGCGAAATTCGGATTTAGTGTTCATATTCTATAATCTTTTCAATGATATGAGGATATACTAAACCTCAGATTTTGAATACAAAAATTAATTTTAAATTAAAGCTTTTGTAGTATTAAAATAGCTTTATCCCTGAAAATCTATATATGATATTATTTCAAGGATTAAGAAATATAATCCAAGATCTTAATATATTAGAATCCCAAATTTATAAAATTTATTATAATCTTATCAAAACCGGGATATGCTATATAGTGATATTATAAAAAGTTTAACTAGAAAATAAGTTTTATCATATTTTTCTTACTTCGATTTGTATAATATTATTTTTTTCATTAGGTTTATTTTCGAAGATTATTTGTCATTTTAGATTATAAGCTTATTATTGTTGATTTGAGAAGATACAAATAACATAGATCCTACGATGTAGACTCTGATTATTAATGTATATTTTATTTAATGAACCAACTGATTATAAAAAAAGTAAGTTTTCAATTAACGTTGTTATAGGCCTAGTTCATTTGATAAAGATCATAAATAACTTGAGGTTATTTATTTAATCTTTATTCATATAAGTAGATTCTAGAAAACTCTTTTAAAAGCTTATTCTATAGGCTTTAAATGATATAGTTTAAAGGCTCATAGGGTGTTATTATACGGACTAATGAATATCACTTCCACTATAGTTTCACTAATTAGGGGTATATATATCACATTTAATCAGGAATACAACTTAAGTCAACTACTCTATCTTCTAATTACTTCTATTTTGTGCCACCTTTTTACACCAAAATTGTCATTTTTGATTTTCTTATTGATTAATAAAATTTACCGAAAGTTTGCATATCTATATAACCAAAACCATTCTAAATTTATATTAAAAACATTGGATTTCTGGGATTTTTCTAAATTGAATTCTAAAGCTTCAGAATATCGTGGTCTAAAGTTATGTATAATTCCCATACAAATTTAAAATGTTATGAAATACAAACTATAAATTTTATATATATAATACATTTATTCTGAAACATGCAGAATAAAATAATGATTATTCATAAACAAAAGTTTATGTAAATATTTTTGGGGTTGCAGGGATTATTAATATCTATATAATATTTATATCTATAGTTATCATTTTTATCGAATCCTTTCAAGAACCTTTATATCAATTCAAATTTGAAACTCCCCCAAAAAAGTAAAAGTTTAACAATTATCATTAAACAGTTTTTAAGTTTTTTAATACAATTTTAAGTTCATATACGATTTCTATACAAATTTAAAGATTGATATTTCGAGGGTTCAGAAATCAATTTAGGAAAATCCTGAAAATCCGAGATTTTTATGGATTATCAACATTAATATAAAGATTCATTACCTCAAGTTTTATAAAATCATATTACGTTTTAATAGAGATATTAATAGATCAAATAAGCGATTTTTGATATCAAAAGATAGCTTAAAATAGAGATAATCAGAAAACAGGGTATTTGACTTAGATATTATATCCCGATCAAATATTATATAATATAAAAATATTACACGAATACCATTCCATTTTCCTACATATCCCCTTATATTATACTTAAAAGTTCGTCTCAACTATTTAATTAAGTAGAACAGATATAAACTGTATTTGACTTTAGAGAGCATATGAATCCAAAGAGAAGTATTGAAGTTTTGCTTTGTTAATTCTGATATTTAATTTGATAAATTCTAGTTCGAAACCGCAGAATATAGATTATATAAGAGTAAAATAAGATTAAATCTAGTAATAAGAAAACAAATGAATTTAGTTTGAGTAGCATTAGAATAGTATGTCGTTATGTCAACTGAGATATCAACATAAGGAACATTAATATACTGGGTTATCACTATAGAATAACAGTTCTGATTTTGATTCGAAATCTTGAAGTTTAGAAAAGAATAATCTATGTATCTAGATACTTTACTAAAATGGATTCGATCTCAATAACTAAATACTCTTGAGTCCATATCCAATGCTCATAGTTATGATAATAAGAAGTTCAACAGATCTAAAAAAATCCGAAAAAGTTTTAGAGTTTACAAAATCTACAAAATCTATGAAATCCATGAAATCCGCAACATTGAATTCATTAAATTCATTCTATTCCCATCCCAGGTTTGCTCATCTTTTGTGTTATGTTGTTTACAATTTCAATTTAATTCAGATATATATGACTTAAATTGGTATTTTTGTTTGATTAGTTTTTTGGTAAAGAATGTTGAATCAATAAGTACTGAGATACATCATTCAAGGTATATGAACCTATGAGATTGATTTTTCAAGTTCAATAAGTATTAACTCTAATTTCTCATTTGGATTCGAACCCAGTTTGATTATTTAATCTAATATTTCTGTGGAACTTTACCCTTGGATGAAATGGTTCATAATAAACCTGATATATTTGATTCAAACTACTATCCATGGCTAAAAACTTAATTTACCCAAAAAAGTTGATTGAAATTTTCAAGCTTTTGAAGATTTGACAAAATAGTGTAAATATTTCTGATTAATTCAAAGACTCGGGTGATACCACAAGAGAGAAGAATATTATTATTGTTGTTGTTGTTGTTTTATTAAGGTTTTGATGAACTAATCGAGAATTCCATAGATGTGATAATAAATTTATTAGATTTATTTAGTTTACAGGATTTATGACATTTATGAGATTTATAGGAGTTTTGGGTTTAAAAGTACTTTCAACGCCCCTGCTAATACCAGATGTGAGAAAGAAATGAAGCATATAACCTATTATATAATCAACAGATCTGATGTCATGAAATTAACTTCTATTAGATTTATTATTATTCAATTTGATTATCAAAGATTTATTAAAAGTTTTTTGAAAGTCTGAATCATGATTATTTTATTGAAGTTGATATACAAATCTCTTTTTCAAAAACCTTTGAATTCTTAAACAGCTTGAAATTCCTATTTACATTTTATATAAAAAGGTTGAAATTCGATATTTCAAAAGCTACATGGTCGAAATATCAAGATAGATTTTTAATAGTATTGAAAGTTTCCATGAAAAGTATTATTATCAAGTCTATTATTAAAGTTAATCATCAAAAGTCAAGAAAAAAAGTTGTAAATGACAATCTAAGATTATAAAATATTTGGAATTCTAATTTATAATAAGACGATGTTATCTATATGTTTTCTCCAAAAATTCAAGAATGTTTTCAATCGAAATATTAAGGATATAAAAATAATAACAGAAGGAGAAGTTATACAAGAACATTCAAAATGATTCTATGGAAGAAGAGTTTTTAAAAAATTATAATCAATAGGTATATATCTATATATCTCTGAGAGAAACAAACGAGAAATTCAAATAACTCTCTTTTGTAATTCTTACATTGCCTTAATAGGACAAATAGGATTATATTATAGTATAACTATAGTCTTAGTATCAATAAAGTAGTATTTCTACCGTTCTAGTGATATTAGTATTAATGGAATAGTGTTTCTATGGTTTCTGTATCTCTGAATAGTTTCTATACCTCTGGACAGTTCTTGTATTTTTGTATTGTATTATTATTGTTTTCAATTAGAGATTTAATAAAAAAAGCTTTTGAATAAAGGAATTTATTTAAACTCAATATTTAATTGATTATATAATATGAGAATTATGTTAAAGTTTTAACATAACTATAAAATCATAAACTTTATGATATTGAAGAAAAAAGTAAAGAAATTAAAACTTCTCTAAGAATAGTTTTATATTTTTGAGATACGATTTATAATCTCATTTTATGGATTAATATGTATAATTTAAATTCTTCGAACTATATAAATTATATATTTATAAAATTATATTTATAAAACTATATTTATATAATCTATTTTGATTCTATAAAAGAATAAATAGAGGCTATATAATATACATATAACAAAATATAAATAATTGAATTGAGAATCAAAACATAAATAACCTTTTTTAGAGTCTATAAGAAAAAGGTCTATAAATATTAGTTACAAAGATCATACAATTAACAAAAAACATTTTTCTATTTACATTCCTTCTCGCTTTAATAAATTAATTATCCTAATCAAAACAAGTTAACAATAAAAAAAGAAAAAAAGATAAAAACAATTTGAGTTCTATCAATTTAATCACTTATACCCCTTTCAATAGTTATTTCGCTTTATACTAACAATTTCTAATTTCCAATTTGATATGGGATAACTTTGTTCAATTCAAGCAAAGTTATAATTGCTTGATTTTATTAGTATTAGTTATGCTTTTAATCCCGAATATGTAGTTTTCCTTTTGTGTTTTCGAATTGTAATAATAAAGAGCTTATTGGCCTTCTTTTTTCCAATTGAAACCAAACTATCGATAATCCTGAAATAGTATTTATTGTTATATTCTACTATGAGAGATTGAGAATTTATAGAAGCTTTCAAATATTGACTACAAACGATTTGTTTATATTCAATACATTATAATATAAATGTTTCTTTATTTATATTAAAAAGTATCGCGATTTTATTAAATATGATTTGATTATTTTAAAATAATCTTTTAATTAATACTTACTTTATAGAATTCTTTATAATTAAATGATATTCAATAAAGAAATCCGAGATCTTATATTATTCTCTATATAATATTATTTTATTAAAGATTAAAATTAAAATTTGATAAGTTTTTCTAACTTTTTTATATTTCATATCATTTTCGAGAATAGATTTTATATCATTATGAATGTATTCAATAATTGTAGTATAATGAATAATAAAAGTTATAAACAATCGTAATATTAGCTTTATATTAGATTGTGAAAAGCAAATCAGATCATTATTAGCTAATATTATTTATACTTTATTGTTAGTAAATATAAAGTCAACGAACTTTATAAATGAATAAAAACTACAATAGTTTCTTTTTGATTTGATATCTTGATAATATTCTTTTTCGAATATATCATTATTTGTATTTAAGGGTTTTATTAATAGACTTTACTAAGTGATTTCAAAATCACTTTTTATTTAGTTATGATGTATTACTTGGTTGAATATAAATTCTTAATCTATAATAGGATATAGTATATAAACTGTAAATTACTTTATTTGATTCAAATTTGATTTGAAATACAAAAGTTTTATGTTTCTATATACAAAGATTTGATTAATCATTTTGTTTTTTTAAATAAGAATAATCAAAAAAAGAATAATAATCAATCTAAATTCTCGATTTATCTATTGTTTTAAGATATACCATTAAAGTTTTAAGTTTTATCTAACGTGGTTTATCAATATGTGCACTATATTAGCATGTGTACCATTTTTTTTACATACAAAATTCGTTTGTGCATAACCATGCACTTTACTTATTTATCAATATAATTCAATTTCGTTAAAGAATTATCATATTTATTTATATAAATAATATGAAAATTGATTAAAATGTTAGAATATTGGATTAAATAGAATATTATTAAGAGAAATAGGTTTTGGAACACAAAGTATAACAGTTTGAAGCTATAATTGAGATATCTATAAAAGAATTAAGTTTTATAAATATCTCACTCTTATTCTTTATAAAAAAGGTTTTTTGAAAAAATAATAATGATTAATTATTTAAATAAGAATATTGATAAAAAGCTAATTTTGGTGTGCTTCAAAGTGGTGCATATGCTGATATAGTGCACGTACTGATAATCCACGTTATAAGTTTATTATATTAGCAAATAATAATAATAATAAATAAAAACTAGATCTTACTTTTTATGATTGATCATAATAAAAGTATATTATTATAGATTGTTCAAAAAAAGATTGATGTTTAGTTATAATAACATTAAGGTAATGTTCTAGAAAGCTTTTAGTATAATAGCCGGTTTTGTTAAAAGGAATAGAAGTTACCGGTACTAATCACGTGTCGTGATTAGTAATACGGCTACCTAAACAGGCTAGATTAGACGAACCTTAGACAGGCATATTGGTCCCCTCCAAAAGGAACAAGAGGGGATTAAGATACTTATATGAAAAGCAATATAGTCAATATAGAGGCCTTTTCCACTCAATTATCCAATAGATTATGAGACCTGATTAGTACAGTCTCTAAACATAATTAATATAATTACTATTATAATTCAACTCATGAAATTGAAGAGTGTATAGTATTATTTTATAATTAGTATAATTAATATTACTATCAACTCGCGGAGTTAAAGAAGTATATAATACTATTTACGAATTCAAAAAAAAAAAAAAAATATACATAATATAATAGAATGTTGAAGATAGTGGTTCACATGGCGCCAAGATACAGGGAGAGCTAATCCTATTCGGGTCTAGTGGAAACTCTCCCCACGGGAAGAGTTTTCATTACATAGAATTGGAAGCCCTTCAAGGCATATAGAGATAGAGAATATACAAATGAATAACCTCAAAAAGACCCTCAAAATCAACCCTAAGCTTCCCATCATTCCTTATAGAGAGTTATAATCTTAATAGATTATAAGCCCGGGTTTGCTTTGGGTTAGATTTGTTGGTTAAAAAGGTTAATAATACAAAGGCAGAGGTCTATATATAATGAAAAGATAAAGGTCTATATAAAAACGAGGAGATAGAGATCTATATAGTACTAACGAGATAACAGAGGCCAAACAGAAAAGAGTTGTAATAGAGATTTCTTATAACATATTAAATATATAGCGAAAGCTTAAAACAAATCTGTTTTCATCAAACTGACAAAGAAATTCCTGTTGCAGATAACTTTGCTTAAATGGAGCAAAATTATTTCAGCCTTCCAAAATGACAATGGATAATATAGTCAAGCTGCTCAAGATCCCAACTCTTAATCGAAAGAACTTTCAATAATAGTTCAAGATAGCAAGATTATATATTATATAGAAAGGTTGGGAATATATAATCGATTATAATATGAATATATACAAAGTGTATTATAGAGATACAGATCAGCTTAATAATATGATTTTATAGATGAAAAAGAGTTAAACTAATATAAAGCTTTTTATAATTCAATATATTAATGAGATTGATAACAAACTTATTAAAGATATCCCCAAATTCAATAGTAAATGGGCAAAGCTTATTCAAAAGTATTAGCGAGTAATAATAGGAGAATTGTAAAACAAGTTTATTTGGTTTACAATATAGAAGCTTAAGAATAATACTATTATTAAAAAAGGATGAATAGAGATCCGTATAATACAAAAAGAGATTATCAAAGCTGAATCCAAGTAAAAGGATTTTCTAATAGAAAATACAACTTTTAGTTTCTTTATTCAAGGACTTCCAAATTGCTTCAATATAATCATCGAAGTCATTAATACTCAAAATCTCGATTTTAAGGAGAAGTTCGATAAGATTCAAGCTGTAGATAAATCTGTAGTATTGAAGAAAGCCGTCAACAAAATAGTGGACACAGATAGAGATATGAGTATAGCTATAATTGCTACTTAAGATAATAGACAGCATAATAATCGTTTTCGCCATCAAAGCCATAATCAGAATCAGCGTTCTCATAACTCTAGTAAATCCAAAGATTGTTTCCTCTGTAATGAAGCTGATTATATTACTCGAGAATGCCCATACAAAACAACTATTCAAATATATATCAAGAACAATTCAATCAAATAATCATTCCGATCAATACTAAAGAACGATATATCCTCGAATTGGTGTAATTGTGAGTATTCATTAGATCCGACTCTATTCAGATCTACAAGAGATCGAGGTTTTATTGCCACAGATGTTTCCGATGAAGATGAACCATATGACTATCTAAGTGAGTTTGTATATATTTCATTTTATAATCGCATTAGAGAATGAATCGCCAATACTGACTGCTTATTATATATAATTAATCAATTCCATCTTCTATTTAGTATAAAACAGCTTTCGAAACCTTACAAGATAAAAGTTGGAGGGGGAGAACTAGTTGCAAAGGAATACAGGATAGTAGTCATCAAATGGAACAAAACAGAGTATAGATTGAAAGCTCTCTATATACCAGGATTAAACATAAGCCTATTATCTGCGAGATTCTTTTGCAAGTACTTTAATACAAAAGGAGCGTTTAATGATAGGAGAATATATTTTCATAAAAAAGGAAAAATCATACTATCTATAGACAATTTCCATAGCATTTATATAATCCCTAATAATCTTTCAAATAATAACTCAGAAATTGTCTTCCTAGTTATTGAAAAAGAAGTTCCTGCAGAAGTTGAAGATATTATATACAACGAAATCAAGACAAACCAAATAGAAGTTTAAAGGAGAAATCGATTGAAACACTATTGACTGTAGCATCGAAGGTTTGGACATATAAGATACAGAGTTCTAAGTAAACTATATCTAATAACAATACTCGAAAAGAATATCAAGTTACTAATAGACCTAGAATCATATGAAGTTTGTGTAGCTATTAAGATAAAGAAGTATTATAGTAATATCTTATTAGAATATAAAAAGAGATCATTAGCTTTTATCTTTCTTAATAGTATAGATCTATTCTTAGCATCCCTTTGAAAAAAACAATATTTCGTAGAAATCATTAATAACTGAATACAGAAGATTTAGATGATCTATTTGAAAAAGAAAAGTGATATTATATCTGAGCTCGAGAAGTAGAGAATTGTAATAGAAAGGGAAAATGGTTTTCTAGTAGGAGTTATAAGAATTGATAATATATTAGAGATCGAAAAGATATTACAGAAATGATAAGACAAATTAGGAGTATAGAGGTAATCAACTTGTATATATACATCGAATCAAAACGAAACTATAGAATGAGTAATTCAGACAACCCAAACGAATGTATGCGCGATATTGAAGGACTCTATAATACCTATAGAATTTTGGGATTATATAGTGGAATCAGATATATATATTCGAAATAGAATCTGTACTAGACTTTGGGTTGATAATTTCAAAGTCAAGTAAAGATGTAGTGAGATCCCAGGTGATTAATAGTGTAATACTAGTATATTAGTAAAGAAAAAGCGAATATCATTTCATAAAGCATAAACAGGAAATATATTATCAATCGATTATATTAAAACATAGGAATTCAAATACTATTCTTATATCAATTCATCTTTATATTCAAACGGAATACAACAAGACAAGCTAACTAACCAAGCTTGAATCGAAGTGTTTGTAGGATACAACAAATATATAACAAAACAGTTGTGGATATACACATTAGATAGATATATAGTCATTAAGACTAATAACTATACATTCTTCGAAGATTCACTAGGAGAAAAGATCAACTTAAGATTACAAAGCATAATATTGAATAGGGATTTTATAGAAAATTAAGGAATAGAGAATATATTATTAGATTGATGTTCTATTGGATAATCTAGAAAAGAAGTAATAGCTAAAGTGAGTGTAAAAAGTAGGATTGAGATTAATTATAAGACCTCTAGTAATGAGAGTATCAATACTTCTAGAGCTATATATAAAGCTGATATTAATACTCAGATAGCAAAAGGGGAACAAAGTATTGAGATCCTTAACTATAAAGAAACTCAATTACTCTTATTATTATAAGTAATTATTCCCTCTATAATGAAACCAGAAATTAGATAAAACAAAATGAATATTGATTCCCCAGCGGGATTAATAACATAAAAAAGAACTCGAGAGTGTAAGGATATAGCAGACTTTCGAGAAACAAAGAGATTACGTGTACTTCTAGCTATTATTACTAAATTAAAGCCTAAAAAGAACTTCTTCAAGGAATATATAAGCGAATATATCTTTATCTCTGAGATAATTATTATAAGTGTTATAACTAAAGATATTCTAATCCTAAAAATTTATGAAAAAGCGATTTATGATTCTGTTTATGGAGAATAATAGTAAGAGATAATCAATCGAGAAATCAGTGAATTAGAGAAAAACAATATATGGAAATAGACATTTAATAATAATATTATTAATTTAGTCAGTATGAAATGGGTGTTCATTATCAAGCTGGATTTTGATAACTCATTGGATTGATTCAAGACTCGATTGATCGCTAAAGGTTTCATACAAAAATATGATATCGATTATTTCGATACATTCGCTTCTATAGTTCAATCAATGATAATAAGATTATTTCTATCAATAGTAGTATTATAGGACCTAGAGGCATATTATTTTGATATCAAGAATATATTTATGGAAACGAAACTAAAAGAGAAAATATTCCTCTTCACATCAAAAAGGATCCGAGTAAAACCTGGTCATATTCTCGAAGTTTTATGTAGTCTATATGGCCTGAAGCAGGCAGCCCGGGATTGGAACGAACTGATTAAAAAGTATATGTTACAATGAGGGTTTTCTTAGAGTCTTGCTGATCCATGTTTATTCACTCATTCCGAACAGGGTATCGTGGTTTTACTCTATATAGATGATCTTTCTATTATAGTACAAAACCTGAATAAAATCACTTGGTTTAGTAACCAACTTATCTCTATATTTAACACCAAGAATCTGAAGGAGATAGAAAACTCAAAGCTTCTTGATATGAGAATAACTAGAGATAAAAAGAATCGATCACTTTATATAGACCAAAAGCAATATCTCAAGAAAGTCCTAAGTAGATATAATTTCACAAAAGAATTGTCCAAACCAATTTCTACTCCAATTAAAGATTACAATACTCTTCGCCCTGCGAAAGACAATAATAAACAAACTAATCCTAACAAGTATAGTTATATAATTGGAGAGCTAATATATATAATAGTATATTCAAGACTGAATATAGCTTTTAGTTTTAATAAGCTTAGTCAATATATAAAAGATCCAGTACAATTTTATATAAATCAATTACAAAGAGTTATAAGATATTTATATACAACAATCAGCTACAAACTGTGTTTTGGACCAAGGGGAGTCAGAAACCTTGTTTTATACTCTGATGCAGACTATACAAGCAATATTATAGACAGGAAAAGTATATTAGGAGTAATCATATTATTAGAAGGAGAACTAATATTCTAAATGAATAGAAAACAGAATTTGGTATCAACATTGACTATAGAATCAGAATATATAGTCTAATTCATTACAGCGAAATAAGATCAATGGCTTATACAAATATTTAGAGATATAGAATACAGATATCTCATTACTGAAAACGGATTAACAATTGATATGAAAGGGGATAATCAAGAAGTAATAGTATTAATCAAAAACTCACAGCTTACTAATAGATCAAAACATATTAATATAGTATATCACTATATTCGCAATCTCAAAAAGAAAGATAGGATCAATATCAGCTACATTCCGATAAACACAATAATAGTAAATGAACTGACAAAACTGCTATCAAAAGATATATTCAAAAGGTTTATAGAAATATTAGGCATAATAAAAGAAAAAAGGTAATCATAGAGATTTATAATATCAGTATAACTTTATCCAATTTGAGCAAAGTTATCTCAATATCCTATAAGAACCCTACCATATTGAATCCAAGGGGGAGTATTGAAGATAGTGGTTCACATGGCGCCAAGATACAGGGAGAGCTAATCCTATTCGGGTCTAGTGGAAACTCTTCTCACAGGAAGAGTTTTCACTACATAGAATTGGAAGCCCTTCAAGGAATATAGAGATAGAGTATATACAAGTGAATAACCTCAAAAAGGCCCTTATAGTCAACCCTAAGCTTCCCACCATTCTCTGTAAAGAGTTATAATCTTAACATAATATTACATTTCTATCATTATAACTTTTAGACGCTATAGATCATTAAGAATCAAATCAGTAGATGAAATATCAAAGTCTATAATTATGTTAGCTTTCGTATTTTCAATTTAATTATTTAGATTTGTAAAATTAAATCTGATATAAAGGATTTCTTTTGATTATAATATTCCACATAATATTACAGTACTAGGGCACAGATAATTCCCGATCATTTGAATAATACCAAAAAATAGCGATTCGTTATATTTTGTAGAATGATTTATTAATATTCATAATCATTTTTTTTAATTGAAATTTCTTATATATCTCATTTATATAATGATAATTAATATTATTCATTTTTTAAGCTTTAATATAGATCATATAATCAGAATTCTATTATCAAAATAATATCTTAAAAAGAAATTTCAGATTTCGCTTACTTTACTGTATCACATTCTGGAACTTCTAAATCATTATATTCCGGATTCATATTATACAACTGATAAAGATTTCAAAAATAAATCATTATTTTTTTGAAGTCTATAATTAAAACTAAATAAAATTATATGAGTATATATCACAAATTCATATTCAATTACATCAAAACTTAATAGTCTTGATAATAAACAGGTTTTAGCGTAATCTAGATTATCGACTATTGTCTATATATAGTGACTATATCTTAAAAAAGTATTCTTATGCTTATAAAGTTTTGAATATCATTTAGAATTAACTTCTTTATTGATTCTCAAATCTATTATTAAAAAGAAATTATTTATTCACTTATGTTTCATTCTCTTATATCTTATTATTTGTTAATATAAGAGTAATAGAATAGTGGTTGCATGTATTAATGACTATATAGATTGACTTGTTAGACTGAGAATCTAGACTACAAAGTGGAAGATATATATATACATGTGATATATCATATGTGATATGTCACGTGGTACATATCGTATATTTCCAACATTATTTATATAAAATGTTTGAATCGAGATGATCTTTTTTCGATAGTAAATTTATAATAATTCACTTATTTATTAAGTGTAATACAGAATATCTTAGAAAGCAGATTTGTATAGAAATTTAACAAACTAAGTCCTATTGAAACAAAAAACGTTCTTTAAAACTAGAAAAGTTTTATACATATTTTTAATTTTCATGAATTCTATTAACTTCTTAAATTTTGTTTTCAAAATTTTTGTGATCTTTATAATTTAAAAAGCAACTTGAACTGTGAATGATATATATATTAGATTCAGGATCAACTACATATATATTATATAAACTTGCTGGTTTGAGAAGGGTACGAATAACGTAGAATCTGAAATGTAGGCTCTGATTGTCAATATGTATTCTGTTCAATGAGTTAACTAGTTATAGGAACAGGAAAGCCTTAAATAGGCCTTGCTATGGGACTAGCCCCTATGATGTAGGCTATGAGTGATTTAAGGCTATTCATTCAACCCTTGTTAATACAAAACTCAATATTATTGAGATTGTGAAAATAGAGATAAAGATATAATTTAATTTATTATATTATATAGAAGAATGTAACACTTAACAATATTTATCATTTCTGATATTTATGTTCTTTGCCTCGGTATTTTTAGTGTTAGATCATTATTATCTCAATCATGTTTGATAAATACTCTATCTTGTCTTAAATATATAGATCTTTTCTGTTCTTCTTCTTTAAAATACTTACGATATTTTACATGAAAGAATTTTTCTTCATATATTAGTATTATTTTTATTCTTCGTTTTTTGAATACAAATTTTGTCATTTTTTGATTTTTAACAAATCTTTTTTTATAAACAATATAATTAACTGAATTCTAGATTTCTATGAACATATTCTAAACAAAGTTTAACTTCTATAAACGCTCTAACGCTCTTTTGATTTTGATAGAAACTATATTTCCATTTCAAGTCTATAGACTTTGATAAATTCCAATATATTTGTTATTATGAGTATTAGTAGTTATGTATTTACTTAACATTAATGAATATTATATATCTATCTACTTGATAATTATTTTTATCTTCTTGATTTCATATTATGATCTTAAGATCTTGAAATATTTCATTAAATCTTTTTTTTTGGTGAGAAATCAGAGACTTAATTACTATACTCCGGGATATTTTGTAACATAGTCCTAATAATACTTATTTTTTCCTGTACAAAATATTACATAATGAATTCAACTATGGATGTATACTTCCGAAGCTTTTTTAGTCGATAATCTAAAATTTCAATCATCTAAATATTTCTGCAATTTAGTTTCATTGATGTTTTGAATAATAAAAAGTCACTTCATAATATAATGTTCAGATTTATTGTATTTTATATCATAGTGATTTAGTCATCCAGATAAAATGCTAAAATATAAAGAACCAAAGATTTTAGCTGGAAAAGCATTATATGACTGATTACTAGATTCCAGAACTCTTATCTCTTATAATTTTATTGATTTCATAGAATCATATCTGAGTATAGTATGTCGAAATAATAATGTTCTATAACTATAATTATACTTCACATATTAGAGTTTGTGATAATTGCATTTAATCTTCTTAGAAACAGGGGGGAAAACTTATATATGGATTCCTCAAATCCTCAGTATTAAAATATTATCATTTTATGAGTCCATAACTGAAAATACTATCATTCTGTAAAGAATTTACCTTTAAAAAAAATGGAAACACTATAAGCATTTTTTTAAAAATTTGGAATTGTTTTAAAAACCGAAAGGAATATAATTATATTTTCGATTTTTTAGAATAAAATATTGTTATTTAAGTTCATATCAAAATGATAGCATGCAAGAAAATAAAATAGTTAAAACTAATATACATTGGATCTTGATTGGGACATATATTTTTAAAGATATCAGATTATTATTTTATCCTCGTCAGGTCTTGATATTGAATAATTTCAATTGTAAATCAATTTTTCATTTCAATTTTGTGTTTTTAGTATCATTTCTTTTATCGAAAATCATGTGATTGATAAGTAAGCAACTAGCAATAACGCAAATTGCTAACATACAAGGCTAATATATAAGACTCGTTTATAAGACTAATATATACATAATACTAATCGATAAAATCTAATAAAATAGGATCCAATGCAATTACTACTATTTTATAGTTTTTTTTCCCTTGTTTTTGGTGAAGTGTTGTTTCTTGAAGTAAAAAATCGATTCAAAAACTGAATTGAATTGAATTTAATATTTAGAGTTTAAGTTCAAAATCAGGGAAGTAGACTAAAAAACTCTGATTCAATCAAAGATATAAAAAACAGAATAATAAAGAGACAGAACTATAGATATAATAGATTTCGTAGATTCAGAGATTAATAAAAAAAAATTGATTAAAAAATTCATAAATGGAATTGACAGAGGCTTATTATAAGGTGTATTTTGAAATTCATTTAAAAACTATACCATATAATAATATATAAGATTTCAAATAATTTATAGAATATATAAAGTTATTAGATTTCTTAGATTTCTTAGATTTCTTAGATTCTATAAATTCTTCTTATTTAATAGACATTTTATACTTGAATTTGCTAATGTTTTTAATTCTCTTATCCAAATGAATAATTTAGGAAAAAATGAAGTATCAATGGATTTTGAATATACAACTTTTTTACAAATATAATAATTGGGTTTATGTTTAGACTTAGCTTTCCATTTAAAATTTGTTGAAATCTAATTCATTCCATTTGAATTGATATACAGATTGTTCCTCCAGAAGTTTTTGAATCTCTATTCAAAAAAGAATTAGTTATAAAGTCCTTTTCTATTCTAATATTTTAAAGGCTATATATATAGAATAAGTATGAACATAGGTTTCAATAATAAGAAAAATGATAAAGAGTGTATTAATTGATAAGAATATTATTATTTCGAGCTATGAAAGGTTAGGAAAAGCTTATATATTATAGTGTTAATTCATGATTAAAGTTAATCTCCAACTTAATATATAGGATACGGATTGATTATTAAGTTTAAATATATAATTCTTAGTCTTCAAGTATAACAAAAGAGCTTTTTCAATTGATTTTAGTTTCTATTGTTATACCTGAAATTACTAATTTAATAGTATTTAAGAATTTTATAAAGATTATCATTATATTAATAATTGATGTATATACTAATAAATTTTCAAATGAATTCATTAGAATTTTCCTGCTACTTAGTTCTAAGCTCAGAGTATTAAACGATATATAATAACTGTAAAACTTTCTCAGGAGTTCCTAGATAATATATTATTAATATAAATTTCAGGTCAATTGTAATATAATTGTTAATATAACATTAGCTTTTAAATTTAGATCAGGATATATTGATTAAGTTTTTCAAAATCAGATTATTAAATTTTAATATGAAAGAATGTATTCAACCCTAAAAGAATGATTATTTGACATTGTATATCAAAACAATATATATTATTAAAGTCTTTCGAATTTACTTCTCCCTTCAAAATTTTTTCTATAAACTGACAGATTATATTTGCAAGTTTATTTCTCTACCTATATTTTTATTTCATTTTGTTGTATTTCAATATTAATAAAATTTAGAGAAATGGTCAAGGAAATAACAAGTAAAGTCTCGTATATTCATTACATCTATAACTTTAAACTATTCGAAATAATCTAATTAATTTAAAAAGTCTTGATTTTTTTTCTTAGAAATATTTCATGAATTTATAAAGGAGTTTATAATGAATATATTTTTGTTTATATTAGTATTAGGATAACAACACACATAACAAATTTCGAAGGAAACTTTATCTTCGAAATACAACCTACTCACAATCACTCTAGATTATAATTATCAAATCAATCTTATTGCAATTACCCCCAATTGATTCGAATCAATAATTGTTGTAATACTGTTGTTGGTACTCCAAATACAAAATACATACAAAAATTCATATAAAATTTCTTTACCCCAATCATCAAAATAAAAATTCAATCTTCAATATGAGTTCCTCAACTATATTGAAGGATATTGATATAATAAAAGTTTTAGAAAAAACTTTTATTATATCAAATACCTATTCCACTATCATTTTAAACATTCTAATACCCTTAAACTCCCCTCCTTTTTCTGGAAACCCTTAATCCAAAATCTCTAGTTTTATTCTATCAATCAATCAATTAATCAATTTAGAAATAAAAGGTAAAGAGTTTGATATACTCAATAATCCCTTTATTACTCAAAATACAAACAATAATATTTATATATTCAATCAGAATAAGAAATATATTCCTATAATACCTTTTAGTAATCAGAACAAACAATCTAGAATACAATACAACCCAATCATATCTAAAAAAGCTATTCTAAAAGCAAGAGATCTTATAGTACTAGCCTCAACCCTTTCCTAATCACGAGACAAATAATCAAAACTATTAGATCTTTTAGAGATTTTTAGAGAATGTATTGAAAAAGGAAAGCTTATTACAGCTTTCAATATTATTATTTTTCAAATTACTTATTTAGAATCAGTTATACGAAAAATCGAAATATAAGCTAAAGCTCTAACTAAAGTCTCTATATTAATTAATACACCAATCAAAAAATCTATATATACAGCAATAATAAAAGAAGAAAAATGGAATTTAGTAGATAAAGAAAAAACTAATAAATCTATTTTAATAGAAAAGGCTGAAATCATATAAAAACGCTTAATTCTAATCAAACCAGAGATTATCTTTTTTTTTTTTTATATCAACCCAAAATCAAATAAATGAAACATTTTAAAAAACTAAAATCAAAGGTTGAGTTATAGTAGTAGTAACTTTTTCTTTGAGTAATAATATAATAATTACTACAAATACTCCTTTTATATCATAATTTCTATTGAAATTTTTTTAAAACAATATTATTAGATTCGAAAAAAATCCAAAAAAACCAGAAATAGTATAAAATTATTATTCATAAAGTTTTTATTAAAGAATTCTCAGAAACAAAAGAAATAAATCTTATCCTTAAAGAAATTAAAACCTTCAATTTGGAATTCAAACCAATTGAAACCCTATTCTGGTTTACATTAATATCCAAAAAAGTCTATCAATAAAACAAAGCTATAATAATCACTTTTGTATCAAAATTAGAAACAGAATTAGCTATTCAAAAATGACTCTATATTGCTAACATTAGCATAAGAGTAGAAAAGTTCTACAAATCCAAACCAATTATATAATACCAAAAATGCCAGGGTTTTAAACATCAAGATGCACATTGCAAAAGGGACCCCTTTTGTAAACTATATGAAGGCAAATGTATTACAGCAATACACCTATATATGGTTTGTAATCTAAGAGGAAAACTCTATTTTCATATAATTACTAAATGCTCGAACTGTGAAGGAAATCATATAGCCAGCTTTAAAAGTTGTGAAATCTTTAAATCTATTCAATAAAAAGCTAATAGCATTAATTAATATATTATAACAATATAAGGTTCCTTCAAATTAATTTCATCAAAAGCTTTCAAGTTATTGAAAATGTTTTACAGCTTATATTAGAACTCAATATCGGTTTGATTCTAATCTAAGAATTCTGGATTCTAAAGAATAAAATCGATTTCTTTAATTATAGATTAATTATACATGCCAATTTTATACAAATTCTTTTGAATTTCAATCCGAATCTCAAACCTCGAACTCTTTTATATACTTCTAAAGATCTTAAAGCTACAATCAATTTAACTCCTCATTCTCTAATTGATCCGAATATATAAATAATAAACTATCAAAATGGAAACGAAATCTTTCAAATTATTAATATATATAATAAAGCAGATCAAGTACAAAAAGAAGGATATATAATTGAATAATCTCTTTATAATTTATCAATCAATCAAGAAACATTAGTATTAAGCGATTTCAATTCTTATCATTTATTATAGAATTCTTTTTCAAACAAAAGCGCTAATATCAATCAATTAGTAGAATGGTTTAAGGATCAAAATCTAATTCTATTGAATAAGCCCGGAGTTAATACCTTTTTTCAAACTAATCTTATAAATTCAAGTATACTTGATCTTACATTAGCCTCCAAAGGCATTTCCTTATAAATACAAGAATAACAAACACTTTCAAACATTGGATCCAATCATACAGGAATTCTATTTGAATTAAAAGAAAAAAAGAATCTAAATATGTCTTTTCAGAAGCTAATAATCAAATATCATATAAAACTAGCCAATTAGGAGCTATTCGAATCTATTCTATAATTCAAAACTAGTTATTCATTTATTTTAGCTAAATTAAGTATATTTACTATAATTAAACAAGATTCGATAGATTTCCTACAAGAAAACAATATATATCACTCAAAATTAAATCAAGCTACTAGCAAACTCACAAGAATTATCCAAAAAGTAATGGAAAACTGTATTCCAAAGATAGTAAGAAATAAAAGAGCTAAACCATAATAATCATCAGAACTAAAAGCTCTTCAAAAAAAAAATTAAAAAAACAAAACAATTAGTTAATAACAATCTCAAAAATAATACTTCAAAAGGTTTTTATTATAAAGCTAGAAATAAGTATTTTTAAGTTATTAAAACAGTAAAGAAAGATCATTAAAATAATTTCCTAAAAAAAAAGAATACTCAAACTATTTTCAAAGTAATAGCCTATATAAAGGACTATCAAAATCAAAGGATCCCGAATATTGCTTCAGAAACCTCTTTTAAAGGAAAATGCTCTGCTTTCAGAACCACTCTTTTCCCTCAACCCTCTATTACAATGGAATCCAAATAGAAAGAATATTAATAATCTAAGGAATAAGAATAGTTTGATTTCTCTCAAAATGAACTCAGAAACGCTTATTCAGTTAAAATACAAGAGAAAACTTCTGACCCTAATGATATTATATAAGAAATCATTACAAAAGCATATAAAGCTATTCCACAAACCTTTTTTATTATATATAACAAATTTCTTAATATTGGATATCATTTATAATACTAAAAACAAGTTATTGGAGCAATTTTTAAAAAAAATATTAAATAAAACCAGATTATTTGATATTAAAAGTATATAGAGTTATTACACTTTTTAATTACATGGGAAAAGTAAGTAAAAGAATACTAGCTCAACAATTAGAATATTTAGTAGAAACTATCCATCTCCTATATAATAGTTAAATAGGAGACCAATAAAAGAAATTAGTAATCGATATAGCTCTCCTTTTGAATATAGAGATTAAAAATAATAAGTAAGCTAGTAATAAAACCTCAGTACTATTTATGGATATAAAAGACGCTTTCGATCATATTTCTAAAAATCGGCTTTTAGATATTTATAAAAGATTATAATTACATATAAATCTCATTGCTTGAATCGCTTCCTTTTTATAACAAAGACAATTAAAATTATTCTTCAATAATTAAATCGAATCTTTCAAACCAATTTTAATAGGAATCTTATAAGGAAGTTCTATCTCTTCAATTCTCTTTCTGATATATATCCGGGATCTTTTTTAATATAATTCAGTTAAATTTCTTTCTTATATTGACAATATTGCTTTTATTACTAATTCCTCTATTTAGAAAAAGAATATCATTTCACTAGAAAGAGCTATAAAACAATTATACGAATTTAACTCAAAAAACACAATTCAATTTGATTTAGCTAAAACAGAGCTAATACATTTCTTGTCTTTCAAACTAATAGTTCAATATTCTATTACTTTATTCAATTCAGAAATAGTATTACCTTAATCTTTAATTAAATAACTTGATATTTGGTTTAATTCAAATCTCAAATTCGATTAATATATCAATATTAGAGTAATACAAATAAAAGGAGTCTTTTAATAAATGACTCATTCAGCTAATATAAGAAAGAGTCTTAATCCTAAAGCTATAAAACAATTTTATATAATCTGTATAATCAGTATTACTAACTATAGATCTGAAATTTGATGGAAAAATCAAATTAAATTCAAGAACATTCTTTAATCACTTCAAAATCTAACTCTTCGAAAAATATTCGGAGTATTCAAAACTATCCTAATCCTTCTAATAGAAATCGAAGTAGAGTTTAAACCAGCAAAAGTTCGATTAGATTCAAATATAAGATTGATTGATTTATTGATTGATTTAATTAACGTCCTTTCTCAGTCCAAGACTATTTAGAACGACTAGACTTTAAGAGTCTAATACTACTAGTGAATATTTACAATAGATATAATCATTCTGAGGAAGTAAAAACAAATACTAGAATACTCTACTCAATCTCTATTCGGAGTATAAATAGAGATATAATGTCTTTATCTATTAAGACCTTTCCCTTTTCCTTCTTCCTCTACCCCTAATTCTATTAAAGCATTCCAATATCCAATCCTTTTTCAAAATTGGAATCTAATTTGCTATTCCTCCCTTCTATAAGAAGTAAGAGTTATCCCCTTTCAAATTATCTCCAGTATATCAAAAGATCCTCTTATTAATGAAATGGAAATAAAAGGCATCACTCTTCTTTTAACTTTATTTCTTTTAAACTAGCTCTTTGTATACCTTCCTAAGCTTGATATCCTCTAGCCCTTATTAGATGTGTATAGTCGAAACTGTTGAAAATAGTGGAATAAAGCTGAACCCTAAGCCCTACTACCTACACACAAATCAATTCGAAAAATTCGAAAAATCGAAAATCGAAGGAAAAACGTTGTATTGTATCGATGCCCAGAGTATAGAATTAATTTGAAGGCGATAGTATTCTCTGTATTATAAAAGTCATAGAATTCGAATGACTGAATCCTGAAAGTATAAAGGAAGGGTTATATTGCGAAAAAGAGTGATAGCAAGTTTTATATCGAAAAAACTCTTTTAAAAAGAAGAAACTAACTTTGCGTATCATACCTCTATATAGGTAATAATGAATAATAGATATTGAATCTAATCAAAGCTTCTATAACCTTCGTATTCATATTTCTTTGCTAGTATTCATTTATTCATAGATATTGTTATTATCAAGTCGAAACATAATCCTTTGATATATTCCAGAAGCCTTTCTTTCCCTTATCCCTTTGATTTCATCTACAACTCAATCTTAGCTCTACAGACTCTTAAATAAGAGCTGAAGGTTTATAAGATGCACCGCGTACAGGTGTTAAGTCTTCGCATCCCTTCAAATATAAGATGATATGTCTTTTGTTTAGCTAAACTCTCGTGTAATCATCCAATCAATATCAAAAAAGATTTACTATTTTAATATAAATTAGATTTAGAAGCAATAGCTACTTCTTAAAGGAAATAATACAAACCTTTTTAATTGAATAAAATAAGAGAATCAATAGAATCAAATTTCAACCTTTTTATACTCGAAAAGATTATTCATTTCAACTTCCCTCCATGAAAAAGGGATATTCCATATAAAGTCAATATTAGTAAAGTCTCCAAAAAAGATACAGCTATATTTTACAATATAATATTCAAATATAGAGACAAAAACACAACCTATATATATAATAATGTTTCCTTTATTGAAAAAGGAATTGATATAGAAGTAGATATAGTTACAATACGATTAGACAATTAAATATTAAGCCAAAAACGTATTAATATCGGAATTAATCAATTGGTTTATAATAGAGAACTATACGGAGTTATAAAAGCTATTGAATATGCTAGCTCCCTTGTATATAAAGGCTAGAAATACAAAATCTATTCAGATAATCAAACTGGACTCTTTCGATTAAAAACTCCCTTAGATCACTCAGAATAGGTATATCAAATACAAGTAATAAAAGCTGCTAAAGAAATTAGGACTAAAGGTATTGAAATATCTATAAATTAGGTTCTAGATTACACTTTAGTATAAGGAAATGAGTTAGTAGACAAATTAGCAAAAGAAGCTACAACAATACGATTCACTTTAAGCGAAACTAGTTTTGAATTACTTAGTATAATTATAAAGGAATACGACTCTGATTAATAGCTAGATATTCTCAAACAATACGAAATTAGAATCAATCAATTGAATACAACCGATTGATTGATTGCATTAGTGTTTCCGATTGTAATTATATCTTCTTTAATCTTCACCTGCGATCGATAGAATTCTAATAAATATAACTATATATAACGTGGTTTATTACCTACTGTACATCCAAGGGCCTTATTGAAGGCTCCCACCATGCCACTGGTAATACGCGCTCCCGGCGCACTGAGCGGCCCTCCAACCCAAGAGGCGACCTTCTCTTAACCAAGCATTATTACCACAAGGGCAAGCATTGCCCTTCCATTAATTATAGAATCGCTTACTGGCTCTGCCCTTGGTGTAATCAAGGAACAATTCGAAAGGATTGATAAGATAAAGGGGGAAAGACGGGAGGTGATTGAGGCTTTTACAATGCTAGTAAATAAGCTTATACAAGGGTTCTAAGGTTAACAATACAATCTCGCTGCGAGCATTAAGAATACGATTATCTCTATTCTATTAGAAGTAATAAAACTATTCCTGATCAAAGGAGAAAGCTCGTAATAAAGCAACTATAGTCAAAAAGCAATATACAGAAGATTTATACTGATATACTGAAAACTTAGATAAGGCCTAAAGCAGTAAGCCCCATCACAGGCCCTATCAATATAGTATACTCTACTCATAATGGAAGTATGAATACTAAACACTTCAAAGTATATAGATTTAAAAGGGAGAATGATTAGATCGAGAAGACAATTCTTATAATAACTGGTGGGGAAGCTCTACTCTTAGAGATTAGCCCCTTCCTACTAAGACTCAGAATAAAAGAGACAGTTATTAGTATTACATTAATAGAGATCTCTTTTCTTTAAAGGAATAATATAGGCTGGATATTAAGATACAGCTTTAATACTAATTAGAAGGAGATTATAAAGATAGAAAATATAGAGTGAGTATTCAAAACCCTTTATATAATAAGTATATATAGATTAAAGAAATGGTTTATATATATAGTCCTACAAGTACCTCACGATTTCTATTATATCAAAGGAGCTCCTGCCCTTATACTTATAAAGCTTATCAAGGAGGAGATTACAGCTCAAACCAACAAGTAGCCAATCAATTATCAACTAGCATATAACAGAGTTAATCTAATCACTAAAAGAGTCATCTGAATCATTGGCTTTAATATTATAGTATTATGATTCCAACTATTCAATAGCAGCTCCTACTCAGTTCTCCTAGAGAAACCACGGGAAATTCAATTTTATAGTATTAGCTACCTAGAGTACTATAATCTCTTCACCTATAATAGAGCCCCATAATACTCAATATGCGATAAACTAAACACTAAGTATAAGGGTGCATTCATATACTAATAATGTATTAAAGCAACTCAATACGCTAATTATCATAAACCCTTCCGCGCTGGCCACTCTAACTGCTTAGCTACCCCTAGGGTTTATACCAAACAATAGATTATTCTAATCGCAAAGAAACTAACTGCAGTCAGAGCTGTCAGTAAAAGAAACTATGAAACGCTGCACAGAGCAGATGCAAACAAAGCAGATTGTACCCCTGTATTACCTCAGTCGCTTAAAGTAACAATCGCAGAAACCCTGATCACTTTGGGTGTAAGGATTGTAGTATATAAAAATGAGTATCTCAGCAAGTGTCTACGTAGACTTAGTACAAGTCTGTCGATCGCATCAATCATATTATGTATATGTGCAACTTGTAGTCAAAGCCAATGAAATCTTAATATAGAAGTGCTAATAGGGAAAGTCTTCACCCCAATAAACCTGAAGATAATTAATATAAAGAACTTTATAACAATTGATATTACACTCAGATCATCTCTATAAATAATATAATTAATAAGTACACTCGAAGAAACAAAGGCCTCACTATTGCTTGAGCAAATATAAGCTGAGGATATACGAATTATATTATATTACTGTAATTAGTAATAGAGGCTCAATTAGATGTGATCTATATATAAAAGCCAAGATTATACTGAAACTCAATAATAAAAAATCACAATAAATATGATCGATATTAGCCAATCAATAATTGAAACCTCCGAGGAGACCTGGAGGAGAATGAGCAGGGCCCTAGAGTTATAATATATATTTGTAAAGGCGTGAACCTGAAAGTAGAGCAAATAAATCGACTCGAAAACAGAGATTTATTTTGGATAAAAGTTAATAAATACTCGATTCTGAATGTCTACAGAGCCTTGTGCACTTTGAATATTATTAATTATGTTATACACTTGACCCCAAATGAGCACACGATTATAGGAGGGGACTTTAATACAAAGCACAATCTATGAGAACTAGGGGTGATTATAGCGAATTAGAGAGTACAGTTTACAACTTGGGCAGATAAGTAGGGCATAGAGTTTATAGGTATCTGTTACGACGGTATTCAACATACCGCGTCACATGGCCAAATGGTCACGTGATGGATCTAGAGGATCTATGGGATCGAAGAATATTTACTTAGATCCATA
>PQXI01000359.1:0-26114 GCA_004786145.1 Botrytis paeoniae | reverse complement strand
ATGAAATCATATTATATATATATTGTTAAGCTATATATAGCTGTATTAGTAAGATATTAATAAGTGATTTAGTATACTTATTATAGAGTTTCACAAATATGTACTCACGACTCTCGATATCCTAGAATTGTCGGGAAAAGACTTGCAGCATGCAGATTGAAGCGCAGGGAGTACAGAACAATGCGATCTTCATAGTCTTCTTTAGGCGAAGCCTTTGGAATATAGGCATGATAAGTATCAAAATATGCCTTCGAGAACTTATTACGCTCTGGTCGCCAGTTACCCAGCTCATCTATATTGACATATCAGTTAGCAACTTAGCTGTGGTTGATAGCGTCTTCACGAGAGCCTGCAATTGGCAGGCACTTACATTCGTTATGAGCATAGAAGCATCCAGGATCGAATATTACAGCTTTGTCTTCGAGAGTATTGACACCAGCATTTCCATACCACAGATCTCCATCTATATGAATTGTGACTTATTAGAAGTTCACGGATAAGGGGTTAAAACGGATATATGTGAAGGCTGATTGACTTACGAACTAGACTTGGTTTGATATTTCCCTCCAAAGGTCTGAGCAATCGAGGAATGACCTTCTCAAAGAAGATAGGAAGCAGAGCGTCTAGCTCCTCACTCGGCCCTGCACGTGATGTATTGATATCCAACATATGGCGAAAACCAGCCGTGAAGAAAGATTCCCAATTATCAGAATAGTCATTTTTTTGTGGGAGGTCACCATTGAATGTCACTGTGTGGAAGCCATATTTGCGGTTTGGAGAAACAGAATTCCTATGGAGCATAGCAATCTGTTCACAGAAAAATGCGGGTTCTACCAATTCATCTATGATAGGTAGATATTGGCCAAGGTAAAAGTGACAGTCTGGCTTGTCCTTCATTGATCCTTGGGCGATTGGTGGAGCTATAAACTCTGGAGTGACTTTTTGTATCGCCTTCATCGACTCAAATTCTCCAATAATAGAAGCTCGACCTAAATCGCCAACTGCTGTCTGAAGTGACATATTAGCATCTTGAATATGACAAGATTCGCCCGAATACCTTCAGATAATAGTCTCGATCCTTCCCGTCTTTTAGTATCGTTGAAATCCTTGATTTAGTTGCCCAAGGGGAAACACCCAAGACAGATATGTGAAGCACTTTCTCGACATCAGGAATTTCTGCATCATATGTTAACTGATATATAGTAGTTGCTTTCTTGCCTTGTTTCCAGTCTAATAACCTATAATCAAATGCACAATGAACATTCCAATCTGGAGCTGAAAATGTATTGTTACAGTTGGAACGAGCAGGTAGAGTTTATACAACAAAACTGATTATCTGTTCTCCGATGACACTTTCTAGCAGGTATTTCTAGTTTGAATTTTTGAAACATACATTTACCCACGCGGGATTCAATGGCAGGAATGTGCCCTCTGGATTCGTATGTTTCGAGTTTTTTGTTATGCTCGCTGAGACGAGGACGAATAGGCCGGTCTCTCTAGAGAAATATCACGGAAGACAAGAATGAACATACCAGCAAGAATATCTGGATCGAGAACATTCTCAGGAACTAAAGTGGGTTCCATTCTGGTTGTGAAGGTAAAGATACAATCAAGTTGCATGAAATCGACTAACTTCCAAAGTTTCTTTTCGATTTATTTTACTTGATCCCCTGGAAATCGAGAGGTGTGCTATACAGCAAGAATGATCAAGGTTGGCGGTTACATGCATTCCAGTCTCCACTTGATACAACTCCATGGGAGGCACAGCAGATTTGACAGCCAATCGTATTCCTGGCTGCGCATTTGAACCATGCAGTGAATTCGTAATCCTTTGAGACAATGTGCGGCACAATATATTTTGATACAAGGCTTTAGCTTTTGAAGATAAAGTGTGAGATTCAATAACAAGGCATTAATGATAAGCATCAATTGCAAGACGAGGAAGGGAGTGTGAGAAGGTACTTTAGATATTTGGTGCTGTACTCTAGCGCATTTAGCTTCTCGTTCCCCACCCACTTTCCCAGCGCCAGCGGCAAGCGCCAGTCCCTCCCAATTAATATTACCCCGCTTCTCTCCTCAACATGCTAAGCCTCAATTCAAATTCAAATACCGTATTGAACTTCGATATCGTTTCTCCTTGATATGATGTCCCAGACATGTTCGAAAGACAGCGACATAATACTATAATAATCTTATTTCTACCCGTAGGGCAAAAAATCACGAAGCGCGAAACCTCTGTATGACCACGATAAATCTAACGCAGATAGATACAGCCGTTAAATTGAGATTGGAAAAGGCTATAAGGCTTCAATAGAATGCCCACTTTGCTTTTCTCTTCTGGGTTCGTCGACCGGGGTGGATAGAGAACTTCCTTTCCAGAAAGGCTTCAAGCAAACATCCGAATCTCTTGAAAATCACAAGTAAGTATACTTACTACGCATTTACCCGCAGCACTAGCTCTAGTACCACCTCACGTTTGAGTCTTGTTCGCTGAGAACGAATGGATATCTGCGAGTTGAGGTTGGGTACTAATACTTGCTGACCACCCAATCATGGGCCGGCGCGTGTGGGACTCAACCACATTTGATGATCATTACATTACTATTATGGTAATCAAATCTATCAGAGCCTCAATCGTCAAGCTTTCGGGTTCTTGCTCTTAATCCTCCTGCGGTTTATATAGCTTCCAAATCAACACACGCAGTAGTGGTATTGAAGACCTGTGTTGCACCCAAGCATTGCAAAGTCTGGAAAATAATTCGAACACATCTGATGCCCCCGATAGATCACAACAAGTGGAATTGAATCATCCAATAAGCCTTATAGTCTGGGGTATCATTCTAGCCTCCTGCTGAATGATCCAGCATATGAATTGCTAGCAGTATTTATCGTATAATGTTGATTCAAAAGGAAATGAGCCAGGTTTGTGATGAATTCCGCAAAATCCTATTCCGATCCACCATTCACAAATGTTTGGCAGCCCCAAAAACATTGCACGAGCAGTCATGGCATCAATTACATCGACCAGGCCTTGAAAGGGGTATCATTTGGCAATAGTAGCAAAGGATCTCGTGAAGCAGCGACTGACCTGAAGGGTCCCTTGGGACTCAATCTACTTCATGCACCCTTAGAGCCGCTAATAGATTTCATATTTGTCCATGGGTTGGGGGGCGGATCCAGGAAAACGTGGTCGAAATCAGAGGACGCATACCATTACTGGCCAAAAGAATGGCTATCTCGAGATCCGGACTTCAAAAACGTCCGAATTTTTTCATTTGGATACAGTGCAGATTGGACAGTTAGGAGCGGTGATGCGCTTGACATAAGCGATTTCGCACAATCGCTACTAGGGGAACTCAACACATGTCCAGAGATTCGTAGGAGCAAGGTACGATCATTTAACGGGATCCCAAATACTTTGCTGATACTTTTCTCAGACAAAAATAGTCTTTGTTGGTCACAGCATGGGTGGCTTGGTCATAAAGAAGGCAAATGACAATATCTGCCGAGATAGCTTTCCATGAACTGACTTACTCAGACATACTTGATGGCTATAGAGGATCCGGCGATGCAAGACCTTGTCCGGCGAGTTGACACCATGTATTTTCTGGCCACTCCACACCGAGGATCGAATCTTGCTGCGACACTCAACAATATATTGCGGATATCGTTTGGAACCAAACAATTTACGATAGACTTGGAGATGAATAGTAAGATGATAGCCAGTATCAACCAAAGCTTCCGTCATTACTCTGAAAACTTGCATATATGGTCCTTTTATGAGACTCAACAGACGAGTTTCATAAATGCAAGAATCGTCGAGAAGGAATCTGCGACGCTGGAATGGCCAAAGGAAAGAATTGCTTACATTAATGCTGATCATCGAGGAATATGCAAGTTTGATTTACCTTCAGATCCCAATTTCAAGACTCTTAAGAATGCACTTAGTTCAACTGTCGATCATGCAACGGCGGAGAGTAAGCTAGCCCATGTTTTTACACTTTCATCTTACTGATTTATGATTGAAGTTCTAAGAATTCAGTGTGAGACTACATCAGCCGAGCGGCATTGCCTTCATGGCCTATTGGGCATTCACGATGTTCCAGAAGACGATCTAATAGCGGCACGCGATGCAAAGATTGAAGGGTCGTGCAAGTGGCTGATCATGACTCCAAAGTTTACCAGCTGGCAAGATCCTACTTCAGACACACCTCCAGTCTTTTGGCTGAGTGGAAATCCTGCATCTGGAAAATCAGTTCTTGCTGGGCATGTTATTGACCATTTGTGTCAGAGTAATCTTGCATGCAGTTACTTTTTCTTTAAGGACGAAGTTGCTGCTATTTCATCGGTTGGCTATTTTTTGCGTACTTTTGCGTACCAAATGGCCTTAAATAGTCCTGAAATTCGCAGGTTTCTCTTGGACATGGAATCAAATGGCACTACGATCAATAACAACGATGAGATTGTGATTTGGAACAAACTGTTCGTTAATGGGATTCTTCAACTTACCATGAACGTGCACCAATATTGGGTTCTTGATGCACTCGATGAGTGTGCTTGCTCCCAAGCTCTCCTTCCTATGCTAATCAAGCTCGTCAATTCTCCAAGGTCTCGGCTTCGGATTTTTATTACAAGCCGTCATAGCCAGGCATTGGATAAAGGCTTTCTCAGCTTTGGTAAAAATCTAATCAGCCAGGAAATCTGTATATCAGATACGATGGGAGATATTAAACTATTTTTGGAAGCTCATATGGATACCCTTCCTTTGGATACGCCCCACAAACAGGAGGAGCTGACCGAACGAATACTTGGTATGTCTTCTGGGTCTTTTCTTTGGGTGCGACTTGTCATGCAAGAGCTTTCTGAAATTTACAGCGAAGAAGAGATCGAGACTGTTCTCTCAGATATACCGGCCGATATGAATCAATTCTATACAAAAATTCTGAGAAATTTGTCAAACGATCGGAGAGGAGCGAAATTGGCCAAGGTCATCTTCACGTGGATAGTTTGCTCGTATCGGCCATTGACTATCACTGAAATGCAATGCGCTTTGAAGCTAGATTCGAAAAGCACAGTCAACAGCTTACGAAGAGACATAAGCTCTATCTGCGGACAGCTTGTGTTCGTCGATCAACAATCACGGATACACCTAATTCATCAAAGCGCCAAAGATTTCCTCCTCCAAGAAGACCTCTGTTCCAATTTCTTTGTAGACAGAAGAGAAGGACATTACCGTCTTGCTTCTCTGTTCCTTGATGTGTTAAGTAAAGGCTATTTACGGGCTTTTCGAGTAAAAAGATTCGAAATATCAACATCTTCAGCAAGTCACGAAGCCATGTTACTTGACTACGCTTACACTTTCTTCTCTGAGCACCTATATCAATCTTTGTCTTCGTGTGCTGAGCTTTTTCGGAAACTCTACAAATTCCTTGATACGAACGTTTTATGGTGGATTGAGACTGTTGCAAGGATAGGGAACGTCAATGATATAAGCCGTGCTGCCAAGAATATGAAAGCTTACCTCGTTCGTCGTGAGATGCATTTCCCTCCTATTGATGAGAACCTCCGTGAGGTGGAATCCTGGATCACAGATCTTGTTCGTATCAGCACAAAATTTCGAAACGTCCTTCTAGCATCGCCTTCATCAATTCATGGCAAAATTCCATCAATGTGCCCTTCGCAATCAATCGTTGCTACAAAACAAAAGCAACTGAAGAACAGCTTGAAAGTAGTAGGGTTATCTAGGGGGACATGGGATGACTGCTTGGCCCAAATCGACTACAAGGGGCAGGGTCTACAAGCTATCACACTTACACATGGAGAACATACATTTGCTGTTGGGTTATCGGGCGGTCAAATAATAGTGTATGACAGTGCAACAACTCAAGTTAAATGTACCTTCGATCACGGCGAGAAAGTGAAGCTCCTTGCGTTTGGAACCAAAGACAAATTTCTTGCATCCGCTGGAATGCGCTCGATACGAATTTGGAATCTCGAAACGGGTAGCATGAGGTGTTCATTCCAACTTGGTTATCGAACAGTGGCCCTTGAATTTACTCCTGAAAACCATGGGTTAGTAGTGGCAACATCTGAGAATTTTGTTTCTTGGTTGGATATATCAAAAGAGGAGGAAAAGGATCGCGTATTCTGGCATGAAACCAATCATGATAGGAGAGAGATAATTCAACAACCGCCAATCGAGGTTGTCATCGCACCGGATCTAGAGATGATAGCAGTTAGTTCCAGGGCAAGTCCTATACTTCTCTTTGATTTGTTTAACGAAGTAATGTGTGGTGAACTTGTTCGAGATCGAGAGCTCATGGAAAGTGTGGGTGGTACATACTATCACGCATCGGCCATGGCTTTCAATCCAAGTCTCGAAATCAACTTACTAGTAGTCTCTTATGGAGATGGAGAGCTTGTTGTATTTGACCCAAGAACAACCGAGCTTAAGCATCGTATCCCAGAAGTTCATGCCCAAACGTTAGCTTGCTCTCCCAATGGCAGAACGTTGGCAACAGGTAGTCCTTTTGGTACAATTCGGCTCTTTGAATTTGACGGCACAGAGGATGCGAATCTATCTCTGATATACCGGATCAATGCATACGATGAAGGGGTCCGATCGCTAGTATTTAGTGGTGATGGCTTACGTTTCATTGACATCCGTGGTTCCCACTGCAGAGTATGGGAACCCGCTGCACTCGTTAGAAAGCCATTCAGTGACGGTAACAACATCGACATAAGTGCGCCAGAAAGAGCGTTAGTTCAGACCATGGGAATGATCGAAGGAATTTTGAAGCCTGATATAACAGCGATTGCAGTAGATTCGAATGGAGGGTGGGTTTTCTGTGGTAGGCAGGATGGCTCTGTTGCTGTCTACAATACGCACGATGGTCTCGAGAACACATGTCTCTACCAACATGCTACGGATATTTCGATTACTAGAATCGTGTGGGGAGATAATACTAGCATTCTAACCACAGCAGACGAGTCTGGTCGTATGCTTATACAAAGACTCATGAATTCTAGCGATATTTGGTCACTGTCTGAAACAATTTTTGACTACCGCTTCCCTGATGCTGTCACAGGGCTATTGTTTAATCCTGGGAACAATATCCTTCTCATTACTACTGCCAGCTACATGTATATTTGGACAAGCGAAAGTGGAGATATTCATCATCGTGTGCCTACTGGCCACAATCTTCAAAACTACAGGATAAATACCCATACCAAAATGCCAGATGCATTCATTGCGTTTTACCCCAATTGTGCCCGAATATTCGAATGGGGAAGCTTGAAAGAATTATCAGGCCCAGGTGGCACCAGTCTTGACGTCCCTGGTTTGGTGTCATATCCTGTGACAACAACCGAGTCGGTCGAAAGCCAATATACTATGGTTACACTGACAAAAAGTCGACTTGGACAAACACCTTCCCAACTTCGATGTTGGGACACGTCCACTATTGACCGCCACTCGATTGCCATAAAAGCATTTCCTGGTCTTGGATCTCTTGGTCCATATATCTACCACATCATTGGTTTGAGCGGCACAAATTTGTTCTTCTTAGCAACTGATCTTTGGGTCTGTAGTCTAAATATGGATAATTTCTGGTTGTCCCCGGATGTGAAACGCTATTTCTTCATTCCGGCCGATTGGATTAATCCTACAGACGAAATGCAGTTTTATTTGACAGCTAAAGACGAATTCATCTTCGTAAAGAAAAACGAGCTGGCGATTATTAAACGAGGGTTAGATTTACCACAGATAATAAAACCACTGCAATTTCTACCTGAAAAGAGATTTTTCGGAGCTTGCTATACTGGAGACTAGACATTTCCATCGGATTAGGAATATATTGACAAGACAGCATTTCGATTTTCATATAAACTCTTACGCGCATGAACGGGGAATGCAAATCTTGGATGGACTGAGCTGTATTTTCTAGGAACTGGCTAATAGGGGTTGGTTATGTGCGTTGGAACTTGGAGCCGGGCAACAAGCATATACTGTACCAGTCAACCTTAACAAATGAGGGTAGGATGTAAGATTACAATTCGGAATGGAACAATGATAGTACCTCACATGGTTTGAAATTGGGCAATATGAACAATGAGTCGAACCGAAATCTTACTTGTATATCAACCATGCGTCGAAACAAGATGAATGGCTCTGGGAACAGATCAGATATAATCGTACTAGGATTTTCAAGTGCTCATAAGCACGAGATCTAACGGCCGAATCTCGTTTGAACGCAGTGTCAATGGATCTATATCGTCATCGGCACTGATCTCGGTCCTGAGATGTCTCTTCAATCAAACCTCAACGACAATATATAAACTTCCATTCCAGCCACTTTAGATTTCTTGGCCTTCAGCATAACCTATATCCTCACTTGTGGTACCATGACAACAACAATCATTTATAACAACAAAAGTACTAGCATGCAGCCCATTCACTGCTCTCTCTGCACAGCATTGAGTTCAAGCCCCGAGAACGCGACTTTGACAGAGAAATCCAAACTCATCGCCTCTTGAAAATTATTGACAGATTTCCCACCTAAACTGCATATTCACTAGAACATCCCAACATCCAACATCCTACCTCCCGTAGCATAACCTATAGCACGCCCACACCGCTTTTAGCTGCATATTCCCACAAACCACTCCCCTCCTTAACAATAATCACCCAAAACGCCCGTTTGGCTTAGCGGTAAAGCGCATCACTAGTACTTGTTTCAAACATTGCCATGATGAGATCCTAGGTTCGATTCCTAGAACGGGCAACCAACAATCTCCTTCAGCAACAGCATCACTTTTGCCAGATAAAAATATTTTGCTCAAATTTTAGCAACCCCTCGAAACACTTATTTGTAAGCAAGATAATTCAAGAACGAAACAAAGCACTGGAAAAGATATTCCACGCCCAATTTTTTAGGTAATTAGACAGTGAATGTGTGGGTAATGGGTGGATAGGTAGTGGGTAGGCGATGGATAATTTAGGGCTGTGGGGTGGCTGGAAATGTGTAGTCCGAGCGGTGAGAATTTTGTGCATCGTGGGTTGTGCAATTTATTCTGCAGCGGGAATTTATGATTTGGTGGAGAATGAATGGAGAAATATCGCAATTATTAAAACGTTGATTAAATATGAAGATTGATTGTTGAGACGACATCGTAAGGGCAGAGAATGCAATTGTGGTACTGGAAATCGATAAAGCATGGATGGATGTGTGATTGTTCAAACCAATACATTGATTGAATTCAGAGTTTTGCCGGACGGACAGACAGTCGAATAGATAATTATTGACTTTATTGCGACAATTTGTCTTTCAACCACTTTTGAAATTGTAAAGAAATGCATGCAACTTTAATTTCAAATGATACTATAGTTCGAGGATTTGTGAGAAGTAGCAAAACGCTGAGATTAGATTTGGCTTCGGTGAGAGAGTATCAAGTGTTTTGTCTTTGGGAACGAGTATGAAAGAATGAATACTTATTCAGAGATTTGGGTAGATTCAAGCGCAAGAAGATAAAGCTTCGTGGAACTTCACGAGCTCAATTCAATCATTTAAATGGAACAATATTTCGCAGGAATGGAAAGAGAGGTTCACAAGAACTTGTATTTGGGTATATATATTTTAAATTATTATTTCATAGCTTTTCTGGCCAATTATGTATGTTGTTTACTGTGAAATATATTAGCACCGCACTTCAAGAATGGCTCAATGAATAAAACTCACCTCGAAATCAGCAATCTTAAGAACTGCCTTTCCGAAGTTCTTTCCTTCAAGCATACCAACGAATCCCTCTGCTGCATTATCGATTCCCTCAGTAACGCTCAAGGAAGCCTTGAAGCTTCCATCCGCCAACCACTTAGCAACATTCTCATTTCTTGCCTTAACATGTAATGGGCCCATGTTAGCATCAGCCACGATAAAACCTCTCATTGTGATTCTCTTTGCAACAATGTTCATCAAGTTCTTGATTGGGTATCTCTCGGCTTCCGGTTTGCTGTATTCGCTAATCATACCGCAAGCGACGATTCTACCGTGATCGTTCATGGCGTTGATAGCAGCTTCTAATTGCTCTCCTCCGACATTCTCGTAGTAGATATCGATACCGTTTGGTGCAAGACGCTTGAGAGCATCTGCTGGCTTCTCGGTCTTGTAGTTGAAACCGCCATCGAACTTCAATTCGTTGATGATGTAGTCTAATTTGTCGTCAGAACCAACGGATCCAATGACTGTGAGGCCTTCGTGCTTGGCGAGTTGTCCGACGAGGGCTCCAACAGCTCCGGATGCGGAAGAGATGAAGATGGTCTCGCCCTTGACAGGCTTGCCGATTTCGTAGAAAGAGGAGTATGCGGTCAATCCAGGCACTAGGTGAGGAGAACATTAGTATGCTTCGGGGTATGAAGGGCATCAAAATAACTTACTGCCCAATGCTCCAAGGAAATGCTTTACGTCCAAGTTGTATGGGTTCTCAATTTTGGTTGCACCATCTGCGAGTTGTTTTGGAAGAGCAGAGTACTCTTCAGTCCAGATGAAACCGGTGAGGAGATCTCCTGGTTGGAATTTGGGGTTGTCTGACTTGATGACTTTGGCAACAGTGTTGTTGTTGATAGGTTGTCCCAATGGGAAAGCTGGGGAGTAGGACTTGGTTTCTGCAGCTCTCATGCGTCCACGTTGGTAAGGATCGAAGGAGGCATAGAAGTTCTTGGTTGTGATACCTCCAGCGGGTGGTGCTTGGTCAAGATCGAATTCACGAGTCTCAATTACCAAATCCTTTCCTGGAACAGGAACTCCCTGAGGAACTTGCTTGAAAATAAGACCTTTGTTTTGAACCATGTTTGCGGTTTTAATTGATGTAGATGTAGATATATTATTGTAATATGGGATTGTCAAAGAAAAAGCAATTGAGTATAGCCAAAAGGAATGAAGGGGGGATAGAGAGATAGATATATATGAATAGTCTTTGTGACTGAATTTTCCTTAGGTATGACGTTCCTGCTAGTAAACGTCTTCATCCAAGCTCAAACCATACAAGTTTGGTAGAACATTCTAAAGACTACCTACCTTTCAGGGTCACTCCATCAGATACTTCTTCTCATTCGTTGTCTTTAAGGACATCTTCTCTCCATTGAAACGGAATCTCCGTTTTTGATTGCGTGAACGAGATATGACTTGAGGTTTATGTGAATTGGTAAGCTTTTGTTGAAGAGTGTGGATACGAGATTCTGTTTTTGCCCATCGTTTTCTATGCCGAGGTTGTCGGACCTATATCAATGTTCAGAAAATCACCCCGCCAAAGCCGCCACCTTGACAACGAAGAAAGAAAATGTTCCACACAATATCATAAAATAGCTACTTGAGGAAAAACATCCGCTTCTACTTACGACGTAGGAGTTAAGGTTGACTCGGCTGATTCAAAATTATATCCTATCGTAAGTGTGGATCCATGTTTTATAGCTCCCGACCAGTATCAGATAACCGATCTTGTTGAGAAATAGGTAGTATTTACCCCTTGAAATCCAAATACTAACTTCCGAGGCATAAGAGTAGAGACCCTAAAGTTCGAGATGCTTACAAGATCGAAAATATCTCCAAGCTTCAAACAGATTTCCAGGTAGTAGGTACATTCAATGCATCGGTACATAAATTGCCCCGCTTCGGAGAGTTCTGCCATGCGGCAAATCATCGTTTTTCTACACGCGAGTCAGATCCAATTGTTGGGCCATTACTATCTGATTTTCTCATCCTCTTTCTTTCCGTCGAATTCGGTGGAAAGTTTTTTATGCAAAATGTTATGCTCACCTAGGCATGGAAGAATTGCTTGTGTCGTTTACCTTACAAAAGAATGATATGAAGGTCCGTTTGCATTAATACATCGGCTTTTGTGACTGGCACGTGACTTGCATCTAAATTACCATCATCGAACTGTTATCTAAATTTAGATTCATTGGTAGTTTTCATTATATGCATTTAACTCTTTGGGACACTTTCTTGTAGTCAAGTATCAGATGAGAATATCTGACTGTTCAAAATGAAGTCGGAATTTTTGGATCGTCGGCTTAAGACACTGGTTAAGTGGCTCGCAACCATCATCTTCTAAACACTCACACAGTAGGAGAGGGAGGACACGATGTACTAAAACCTTTGTTTAAGTACGATTTCTTTTTCATAGATCGTTCAAAGCTTCAGAGAATATGGGTTTATATTGAAATTTAATCTTAGTCTCCTCATTCATAAGGGATGGTACAAATACAGGAGAGATGCGTCATTGTCCCGTAGGTAGTTTCCTATCGTTAATCCCCGAGTCGAACCATCAGATTCCTGGGTAAATAGACGTACAATAAAAGCTATACCGTATAGCTATCCATATCCAAAGAAACTCTTAACAGTCTCAAGCCTCGCTTTCATGCCCTTTTGAAGATCCAAAACTACTCGTCCATACCTCTTGACCCAAAGTGGAGGATGATCGGCTGAAGCCATCGAGGTAGAGGCGAAAAGAAGTGTGAACAAGGGGATAGTATCAAGTAATCAAGAAGTCTCAACGAAACCAAAAAATATCGAAAACTAGAGAGAGGGAAACATTTTATTCATACCCTAATTCCCTTTACAATCATCTCCAACCCCCATTCTGTGCCTACTACATTGTCCGTCCAAAATACACCACAAGCCGCGGTCTCGAAATGCCACATCTCCTGGAAATATCCAAACACAGGAATAGTGTAATCCAATGATCTAACCATATACAATTCTACCCCGAATATCCAACCCCCCTGATCAACTCTCAGATATCCCCGCCTTCGCCAAAACTGAGTCAGATATAGAGCTGAACAGGATATCGATAAATAGCCAGACCTACACTGCTATATATTCTGGGAACCGAGAAATACAAACGCATATTTCGAAAATCCACCAACTTGCAAGAATGAAAGAATCTGTACTGAATATATATAAGATATTTCTGATTTTTGATAGGTATTAATGTACTATTTCAAGATTACTAGATATTCTATATCCATTTCCACATGAATTCCCTTCTCATGTCAATTTCCGTCCGTTTCTCATAAGCCATATGTGCATTGCAGTATATATATATTCCCACTCCAAATACCCAATTCCATGTATTTCCTTTCCATATTCCATTTCCATTTCCATGTTCCAAATTCTAACTCCAAGGCCGTTAAACATTCAGCCATTAAATCCTCAACTATGACGCCCTTCACTCCCTCTCTTTAACCCTCCAGGAATTACATATAATTTCTTCCCTCGTCCTCTCCAAAAAGACTCTGCACATGATATGTTTCCCAGTTCAAAAAATCTCCCAAATCATGTCCCAAGTTGTATCCCATGGGAATATATTCATCCTTAATTTTAACCAAATTAATCGGCGAAGGTGGTAGCGAATCATTATCATCATCATCGATTTTCGGCTCTGGAACATTCACTTTGAGCGCCACATCTCTCCTAGCTCCTAAGGTAGGTCCCGAAACGGCCTCTACTACTTGTGGCGCACCATCCCGAATCATCTCTACCCATAGGCCACCTTGATATTCTGGGGTTCTAGGTCTGCCACTACTGCTTTCACTAGGAATACCAAAGCCTAGTCCAAGTCCGACAGCAGTCGCGCGATTATCCCTTCCATCTTTGTTTTTACGGGGACTCTTTTCCGCATCGGTAGCCGCGAGAGATTTTCCTCTCTTGCGTCGAGAAACAGGTGCTTCTCTGACTAAACGACCAATTCCAGGATATCCGAAACCGCTCCACCAATCGAAAATGCTATCGACTTCTGCTTCATCTGCTTCCCAGATACTTTCTTCGCTAGCGCCTAATGTACCATCATCCATTGTGCCTGAAATGGCCATCTGGAATGCCGTCCAATCGAGTGCTTCTTCAAACTCGGGCGCAGAGAGAGAATCGCGATTAGAGCGATGATAGACATGTTCGAGACGGATGGGACCGTGGCGGAAAAGTGGAGATGTGAGGGTATATGGTGTGGAGGGTAATTGAATGTAGTCTACAGAGGATGTACTTGAGTCTTGGGAATATTCCGAATCTTGCGAGAAGCTTCGTTTAGGGGTTCGTGGGGCTAAGATGTTTAGGGGAGAGATTTCGGGAATAGTGGGTAGGAGACTTGTCATTCCTGTGTTGGAACGACTTCGTGGAAGTCTGGGTGGAGAATGTGGAGAATCGCGGGGTGGAGAGGGGAAGTTGAGATCTTCGAATGCTTGTTCGATAGCATCGATTTCGGCATAATCGGGGCTTGATACATCGGATAATGCTTTTCGACCTTTTTGATGGTCATTTTCCGAAGATTCGGATACATCTGCTGATGTAAATGGTAGTGGTGAAGAAGAATCAAGACTTTGTGTTGAATTGGATGTTTTGTCCTTGTCATTGTTGATGCGAGGTAATAAATGTTCCAAATGAAATGGTTCGGTTGGTGATACATTATTTGGGCTATCCGACGATATGATGTTCGTATCAAGCTTCTTATCAGCATCTATGTTCCGTGAATGCCCTGCTGAAGTAATCCCATCCGCATCTTTGACTGTGTCGGCATTGCGAGCAGCTTCATTTTGAGCATTTTCCAATGAAGCTTTTCGTTCATTATCTAACTTTGCCTTTTCAGCCTTTTCCTCCAGTTGCTGTAATCTATCCGGAGTCAACATCTCATCGGCTTCCAGTCTGGTGAATTTTCCTTTGAAAACATCAGCCATACTAGCTGTGACATCTCCTAAGTTCCATCTTGCACTTGAATGTGGGTGTGGTAAACTCTTTCTCAAAGCTTTATCCGAAGTAGTATTTTTCTTTTGTTTAGGAGAAATTGATTTCTTTGCTTTTGAATTAAAGGAAGATTTTGGTACAGGGGATTTTCCCGAAAGACTGGTTGAAGATGGACGTTCTTTCAAAAAGTTGGAATTCTGCATTTGATTGCGCTTCGAGATTGAATTGGTCCGTGCGAGAGGTTTACTTGAGTAGGTTGATCGGTTTTGGCGGGTAATGATGGTAGTGTTGATACTCTTGACATTCATATTGTTCAAATCATTAACACTCATACCAGTTATTCTGGCTGCTTTGCTATTTTCGAATTGCTGAAATCCTCGAGTGGCAGCTTTTGCATCACCTAAAGCAAGTCCAACTGATTGAAATGCTTCATCCGTTTCTCGAATTAATTGTTCGACGTTATCCGTAAATTCGACCATCTTTTGTAGATTCGAACATGAAGCAGATGTTGATTTCGATTTCTTATTATGACTGGACTGTTGTTGTTGCTGTTGATCTTGCTGTCGATGAGAATTATCTTGATGAGAATGAAAATGAAAGAAAGACTTTTCCTTTGATCTGAGAATAAATCTATCGTATGACTTGGTTGATCGTATTAATTTTTTGGTGGTAGTAGGAATTTTAGGAATACTAGGGATACTAGTAATAGTAGGAGTTGGATTTCCTTTATCATTAATAAGATGATTTAACAACGATGAAGTATTTGGATTATGGAAGAGATTAATATTTGATCCTTCCTCTTTCCCTTCCCCTTCCATAAGCTTATCTGACGAGGTAGCTTGCGCCTCTCTTTTGTAAGAATGTAACCTCAAGTTAGACTTTCCTTGTGCCTGCTGCGGAATTTCTTTTTCTGAAAATGCCATGCCAGTGTTGCTGCAAGTCTGCGCTTGTGTTGCTAATGGTGCATCACCTGAGTCCAATTTTGGGGGCGCCAGGGTTTGGGGGAAATAATGATAGCGGGGCTGACGATTATGATGCTGCTTATTATCATTAATCGGACTTGGTTGTAAGGTGCGAGTCGCACTTCTTAATGAAACACAACTTTTGGACTTGGATATAGTTGGAGACAAAGAACCAACATCATCCTCAATTGGTGTCGATTCTACCTTTGTTAGGTTCGGTGTACTCTTATTCCCTTGGCTACCTACACTTTTATCCACACTTTTATCCATACTTCCGCTCGCCGAGTTATCGTTAAAACCCCAATCGAAATGTAAAGGACTTAATGGTGACTGTGCCGTTTGGCTGGAATCAATCCGGATCTCAGGAGGTTTTCGTACCATAATAGCTGTATTCCTTCTAACCGGAAGTTTGTCGGATTTTGGATTTTCTGATATCCAAAAAAGGCTTTCTGGTTGCCTATTGCTAGTATTACGATCATATTCGAAAAACCCATCAGCACTGTTACTCTCACGATGAAAGATCATCTGCTTAGGACGCGACCCTGACTTTTGAAGTGGCATGGTCGCAGAGTATTCAATGGAAAGTATGACAGAAACAAAATTCGAATTTAAGTCCGCCGTGTATATCGATTGAACGAATTTGGGTGGATTTCCGGTTTCGAGATAATGCACAATACAACTTGATACACGGCGCAATCATCTGTACGACATTGGCACAACACTTCAACAAGGGATACACTCGGATACCTAAGGTATATCTACAAACATCTGATGGGAATTCGCATCCACTTGTAGCATTGGGGCTCATCTTTAGAGTTAAAGATCTAGCTCAAAGAATATATTAAAGATAGCCTGCTAGTGCACCGCTTGACGATATATCACAAAACTCGCGTGGTTAACAGATCAACAATATGCATGCCGGATAGCACATCCACACCGACCTCGTGGTACTGGATTCCAAAGGCCAGATTCCTTTGAGTGACAAGCGCCGCCCATGACAAACGCAAAATACCAACAGCTCTCATAACAAATAAGTGATAGGCTATATTTTCGGAATGCAACAGAAGGAAGAGTGGAGTTGACTTCCTTGTGGCAAATCTCAAAGAGACATCCACTTACTGAACTTGATTGCGGGGATTTGGAATTTCACAGCAGCGGCAAGGGTCGTCCCCGAGAACTCCAAAGACTCCCACAACGACGGATAAGCGCATATACATGTTCGTGACTGAGGTACTGCGCTAAAATTAGATGCTAGTGACGTGATTGTGTACAATATTTGAAGATGCTTATCTAGCAAGGATGACATTGACTAGTAGTTTGCATAAAGAATGGGATGGTTCATGGTCTGAAGGAGGTAAGGAATCTGTACACAAATGCAAGAAGCCGCGTGAAGTTGTGCTCAAAAGGAGTTTGTTCGCTCCGGCATTCGGGGATTCGGAGACTTCCACCAGATCTTCATCACCGGAGTCGATGTTGATACTGACAAGAACGGAATTGATAAAGAGATATTAGGTAGCAAAGAAACAAATTTCGATATCCAAGGTTTCCAAATGAGATGTGCAATCGGTATCAGCATGTAGTGGAGAAAAACGTGGTAGTGCTGTGCGCGGTGTGCACTGGTAACTTAGCGGCAGTTGAAATAAATCAAGAGTGGATAATCCCATGTGTGACGAGTTCGCTCTACCCATTTCAGTCCTCACTTATTCTAATTGCAGTCCCTTTTGCATTGGTATGCTCTTTTCGGACTTATACGACCGGGAGAGAAAGGAAAGAGTTTGCTGGATTGTATCTTCTACTGTATCGTCATGTTCCTTTTTATGAGAAAGGCGGCGGCGACGAAGACGACGACGACAACCTATCTAGGTATTCTTTATGTTGACCGAGTAGATAGTACTATCCAATGAAATTCAATACCAAGAATGAATTGATATTACCTATTGCTTAGGTGATTGTTACGCAAATAGGCTAGAGTAAGATACAGACATGCATGTGGTGCACGTGATAGTGGCGCTTTTTCCCCAAAAGTCCCCGTCCCGGGCGGCTGCGAGTACCCCACCTAAGCCATTTAGCAAGAGGCAAGCAACAGAATAACAACACTAACAAACCGTTGCAACCACAACCACAACCGCACCCACACCACATGCACCACAATCACAGCCCAGGCTCTTTATATTCTCCAGGACGACAATGAATACGAACAGGACTGAGTCCTTTTTCTAGGCTCCTACTTTTCGGTGATCACATCACCAAGCTCACAAAGTGGAACTTTGTGACCCTAGATCTGTTAGATGAACTAACATATCAACAAAGTCGCAATTCAATGTGCTGCAATTCGAAAATCCAAGGAATGCGAGAAAACCAATTGGTAGGACTAAAGCTAAGGCAGCACAGTGAATAGACGAGGTAAATCTATAAACATCACAAACAAAAAGGCCAGACCAAAGGACAAACAATAAAACATACACTCCGTCGTATACAGCCAAGTCAGTAGGTATATGCCGAGTTCATACATCATGTACATGATATCAACGTACCTGCTGGTCCTGCAGCTTTCATATTTAGCTAAGATATACAGCTGTGGTTGGCTGACGAGTCTGACTTATGCATTGCCGTCCGTACCATGTACAATTCCAGCAACTATCGAGTCTGCGCCACATCATCGCTGTTTTTTCTGATTACTTAATCTAGATAAGTCAATCCACTGAAGTATATTTAGATTATTTTTTTCTGTCTTCACACACGCAAACCCTAGCCCATTGGTTAGTTGCCTACCATACCTACACGGGACACAGGATATACAGGAAATGTACGAATTCCAATCTACGTTTTCCTTTGTCCTGCGCAATGTGCATTCGGATTTTTACCTGGAGATCAAATCCTTCTCAAGCCGTGGTTACGATCAAGTTATCAACCCCCGTTGGCACATTCCCCTCGATGTTACCTTGATGAGCTAAGCCTCAAGTTTGGGAAGGTAGTATTAAACACAATCGGTTCAAGTAGAACTTGGAAAAATTAGAAAATCCATTGAAAATTTCGGCTCAAGACAAAATCAACCAGCTGAAACAATATGGAATAATTTTGTATGCAGGATTACCCCGCGAGTGTATGTGTAATGGATTTGCTTACCCGGCGTTCTCCATCTCATCAATAACTCTGGCAAGATCAAAGTAGTAATTTGCCCAAGGACTTGTTATCTGCCTTTATCCAGAGGCACAGAATACTACCATAGTATCTTTCAGCAATTTCATGCCAAAAAAGATACTTGCCAAGAGACGACACAATTCAATTGCTCATTTTAAAGGGTTAACACAATCATTAAACAGGCCAGTAGCATTAATGGTTTCGTCAACCATTCGTCATTATCACGACCCAATTAAATTGTCAATCCTTCTACATAAAATCCATTACACAGCATCTCTTACGGTTGCACAATTTCATCGTAAAACGGCCCTTGATAATCTCATTCATATCAAAACGGCACAGTCGCAGTTATCCCTCCGCCTTGCGATCAATCCTGCAAGGCTATTTTGACGATGGTCTCTTAGATTTCGAATCCATTACCTCACGGTACATTTCCCGTAGATCATCCACGTGTGTCTCAAACAAATAAATACGAGCTTCAGGAACTCATCCAATCAACCCATATCTGCAACGGTCTCTGCTCACAAAATGCCGACATAGCGTCTAGCAAGCTTCTTTTGGAATCCAGGCCTTAACAATAATGAACCTTCTAGCTTCAACTTGGAGGATCCAAAAGCATGGCATTCCGGATCCTCTCTCAATTTTGGGGTTCCAATGCTAGGGAGTTCATAGATACTATCTCCTCGGAGCAAAAGCGAAGTACCACATTGTTCCCCCCCTCAATCGATGTGTCTGTCTATTTGAATCATAGGATTTCTTGATAACGGCAGTCCAACAACATGAAACACTTATCTCTGCTTCCTCTCTACACAGTTGTAAATGTGGGAGAGTTCGATGCTGGATCAAAATGTCGCGCGCACCTATTTTCTGTACCTACACGTTGTCATTGCTAGACATACTGTTTTGACTTAGTCTTGGCCGGCTACAATTTTTATATCGTCTCTTGTTACAAGTGGCTTCGCCAAGATGTTGCCTACTATTAACATTACGCAAATATCTTCGTTCAATATGACCAACGGGAGGTCTTTATATACTCCCCGCTATTATTTGACAGAATTATAGCCTAGTTGGCCAGAGTTCGGCAGTGCTTATTCAAGACAATCTTTTATACATTTAAATCATCGTTTCCAACCAACGTGCTAGCATTACATTTGGTAGTATAGTTGGAAGTTCTATCCTCGTATTAACATGAAATACCACATTACAGTTGGGCGAAATAATCCGCGCCTCCATCTCTTCATCAGTCATTCTTGATTTTCGGAATAGCTAATAACAATTGAACGGCCGATTTAGAAACATATCATATTAGTTTGAATCTTCATTTCTGACTGTAGACTTGCCGAGCGTCTCGAGTACGAAGTTTACACCCGGGCTAGCGGTTCCGATCCCAACTTGTTGGTGATGAAAATCCATCGCCCCACATCACGGTCAAGGCTGAACTAATTATATTTCTACAAATCAAACAGAGTCCAACCACGCCACCATAGTTGGTGCTACTTTTTCCTTGATAAAATTGTCTCGCATTCCCACGTGGAATTTCAGGCTTATTCCAGATCGTTCATGAATCAATCCCGCTATCTCACACAAATATCAATGGGGGAATGAATTCGTCCGGCTCCGATTCCCAGAATTACGGTACTAGTACTATACATAATAAGCACTTGAGCAATCCCTCAATCCAAGAACCTGAAATGATTTGTCTTGAAAATAAATTATGATGATTACTATAATTTCGTTGGATGAGGTAAGATGGATGGAGAAATGGTGAGATTTTGATTGGGTCTTGGTATGCTTATGTGATATCTTAGTTGATATTTTGCACTTGCAAACTTATTTTTGAAGATCTACTTAGTTTTCTGTACCTGTATGCCGGATGTAATAAGTATTTTGGGGGCGTAAGTGCGTTTTGGTTGATTATTCATCGCGTAGGTTGATCTATATGGAGATATCTAGGGGCGAGATCATAATCTAGTGCTATCAGTTTTGAGAACATTCTGAGAGGTTTAATCTGGTAATGATATAGAAGATTGTTATGACTACGAAGTTTCTGTTGGTACTGCCTTTTATTACATTGTTCTCGTCGAACGATAGTCGATCCTTCGTGGGTACAATAGATCTAAAATGGGGGTTTATATCGGCTAATCAAGAAACTAGTGCGACGTTGAAGTCTTCAGAATTCGGCTCCTAAGGAGAAAGATATACTTGGTTGATTGAGCAAGAGCAATGCAATAACGTTTATTTAAAAGTTATTTCGTAGTCCCAGAACATCCCCCCTCTTTGAATTGTCCTCTGTCGCTTCTCATTCCCCCCTCTACAAATCCGGCCAAAGGTACCTTCTTCAGTATTCTAGCCATGAACATTTAAGCATCAACTTTCAACCTAGCACAAACAAAAATTTGAGCGTCTATCCCTCAACCCTCCAATCATCTCTTTTCGATCTCCACGGCCTCGCTTCTCGAATTGCCATTCTGACAATCAACTTCTCATCTCCACCAAATCGACCGTCGTCAAATTTTTGCAATGCTCTGTATAAATCAGTTCTATCTCAATACTGATCCCTTTCATAACAATTATCGCCACCTTACTCGCAAGGCTTCTCCATAAGTATTCCGCCTCTTCGCTGTACAAAAATCACCAGAGGCACTACCCGCCTCTCTCATTGTAGCGATCACTCCCGGATACTCCTATCATACTCCCCTTCTCACTCCCACCCACGCGTAGTAAGGTTCCGAGGCCAGAGTTCTAAGGAATTATAGATATATAAACCATCAATACTAAACTGTGTTTTATTACCCTTAAGAGTAACTATCGTATCAACGAACATTATGACCTCAATTAATGAAGCAAAGTTCATAATTTACTACGGACAATACGAAGACAAATCGAATCCTCGTCAAGTATGATTTCTAGTGAGGAAGGAAATGTTACCCCATATACTCACGAAAAACTGCGATTACCGATTTGTATCGATGATGTATTTCTGGCTAATTGATGGAGAATATGAAAATGGGACGAGAATCGAAGATTTATGATAGCCTATAAGTATGTGCATTTATTCTGTATAAAATATGTGGCTTTGAATTTTTGGGTATTAGTATGGAGACAGATAATAGAATATCCGGAAAAGTCATTAAGAATATATTCGTTTTTGAGGGTTGTATTATATATCTTGCATCCATTTATCAACCTTATATGCTCTTTTCGTCAGCACAATGTGTATCCTAAGAACCTTAGATCTCTTTGAATTTTGCAACTGCTTTACCCATGAATAAGAGTCCTTTCTTCCAAATCCCTATGTTCTCAAAATTTCTTTCAAAGTTTATTTTCGCCTCCTTAGATCTTAATTATCTTGATAGTAAGCAGATCCTAATTTTGGCAAAACTTGCCATGAAGACTACAAAATCCATCGAGACATTGAGGACAAGACCTATATCCGATCTTTACTCTCCTAAAAGCCTACCTAAAAGGTTAGCGAAGGCGAATTTTATATAGTCGATTCCTCTAGTTGATATTGTAAACTTTCCGCTTTCTATTTCTTAGTAATCATTTAGTTTATGTCAATAAGTACGAGCATTTTCTCGGCTCTTCGCACCTAAAAATAACAACAGGCTCGCTAATACTCTTCATAATGTTACGATCACATACTAGAGCATATCAATAGAGATCAAATAAACTAGAACAAGAAAGCTAAAGAGAAAAGAGATCCTTAAGAGATATCTTTACTGTAACGAAGTCACCCACATTAAGAGGTTGATCACGTGGTGATAACCGATAGTCTGATGGTCCGTTCGCTCCGCATCAGATTTAGTCAATTTAGTATAATAAATTGAGAGTATCAGGATTCAATGTGAACAACTCCGAAGCCGCTCTGTTAGAGGGTTCGAAGGGTATATATAGAGAGCTTCCTATAAACCAGAGTTTAGTAGTTTTAGATTCTAAGAATTAATTGTACCTGTTTCTACAGCTCTCTAAAGGCAATCGGTTACATTTATCTACCTTTTATATAATAATAGTTGTTTAGTTCAAGTTAGTCTTGAATTAAGATTAGTATAATAAGTAATCACATTTTTATGTGATATTCGTCACCAAGAAGCTATATACTAATTTGTAATCTGAGTTGAAAAGGTTGAATGTCGAATTTGAAATAGAAAGAAAGGAGATTCGAAAGGAGGTTCGTATTTCGATGCTATTAGAAGATTGAAGTAGAAGATCGAAAGGAAGAAAAGAGATGTCTATATCAACGATAAATATACGGCTTTTGAAAGAGTGAATATTAAAGCTTTATTTAATCGTATCAAAGATAGGAAGTTCAAAAAAGGACTGAAAGCCTTTACGATTTTGTAGTATAGAATAAAGGTTCAAGAAGATTGATTGATTGATTAATTGATTTTATTAACGTTCATCTTCAGTCCATGACTATGTAGGACAGCTAGGCCTTTGGGGCCTAGTAGGTAACTTTTTAATTTACAATATTGGATATGGTCTAATTAGAGAAGTGAAAACAAATGCTAGAGAATAGTGCCCGCTTATTATATGCGTTGCATATAATAAGAAAATAATAAAAATCAAGAAATTTTAAGGAGATTAAACCCCTCTCTTATTTCCTGTACTTCTTTTTTCTCATTTATATATCCTTTCTCCTCTTTTATTTCTATTATTTCCTCTATTACTTTTTGTTCAAGAGCTCTTATCAAATGTTATACTCTTATAGCGATTTTGGTAATATTAATGAATTTGATAGCTAATTCAATATCTACTTTTATATAAAATAGGAATTGTATAGTGATTTTCAATCAATTAATAATCTCCTTTAGAGCATCAATCATCTTGATATCAATAGCCATTCGCTTTTTGAACAAGATATCACCTCGAGCTTATAATAACTATATCTACGGATATCTCGAAGCCATATTATATATAATACATATTAATGCGATTGCTATAGCACCTCGAGCTACTTGGCTTGAGAATGCTATTGTAGTAGAATCAAAGAGGACCGGAGAGCCAGCGGTTATCTATAAGGATAATAAACTCCCTAATCAATCTCGAGGATCGCTTCTCAAACATTGCTTCGAAGAGAGTGTGAATTAGCAACAAAAGCGCTAGCTCCCTCTCAAGCTTATTTAAGTATGGCTAGAACATAATTGAGATAGCTATGAAGATAGCTATTTAGAAGAAAATCGATATACAACGAAAGTGTACTATAGATAAGACTCTAATATTTATTAGCTTCGAGATAATCCTTGTATAATTTGTAGTATAATTTGTAAAACAGGATCTGAGCCGATTGATAGAAAAATTGATATATAGAGTATTAACAGTCATCACAGAAGGCATAAAAGGGAATTGCAACTCGAAATTAGTAATAGAAAGCGTGAAGCTAATTATATAGATATATACGGGGATGCTGTGAACCCCCAAAACTGTGATCACTATTCTCTCCAGCTCAACTAAGAAAGCAGGGGCTGCAAACAGGCTTAAGCAGGCGATCAGTGGGGCATCAAGATTGGAACATATAGACAAAAGACTCTTCCTCCGATTCAACAAATGAACCAAGATAGAATTATCCTTATAGAGGATTAAACAAATACTGATAAAAGTAATTCCAGAGATTACTACTTTAGAGGCCAGAGTTATCATAGCAATAACATCCATTCGAACTGGGTGGGCAGTCACAGCCTTCCTTGAAGCCCGAGTAGTCCTTTTTGTGAATAAGTAGTAGGCTATAATAACTACTAAAACTATAGATCTAGCGATTAGTGAGCTATAATATATATATATAGTATTAGGGGTTCCGATAATTATTATTAATCTCCTGGGAATGCTTATGGAGATTGAGAAAAAACAAATAAGGGAAGAAATCTGGTATCAAATGGGGCTACGTTCAGTACGGGTAGCGAGATCCAAGCTTGAAGTAGATAAGCAGAATCGGATCACTTGGATACTATCCTTCTAGAAGCAGTTATAACGCTGTAATCTATTTAATAAAATCCGAATGTTTCTTGCAAATAGAAAACAAGCCTTGGGAAGATACGACTCAGGATGTCAGCAATATTGTGAAAGCTAGAAATGTATAAGAGAAGTAGTATGTAGGAAGTATGCACACCCACTATTCACTCATAAGCCAACCAGGGACTGCAATCACCCAATACAGTGTATAGAATGCCGCAGGCTTTTCCTAGCGGATTATAATAACTGCCTCATCAAGCTTTAGCGGATGAATAACAAAACAATGTGTTCGGATTGAAAGCAGATCCAGATTATTCGACGAACAGAGGAGATCAGTATTATTATTACTTCAGTACTAACAGTAACAGTCCAAATACCAGTGCTGATATAAGGAAGGAAAAGGAAATCCAGAATGAATGTAGTCTCTCGATACAAAGATGGTAGCAATTTGGAAAGCGATATTGGAAAAGAGCAAGTGAATAATATCTTTAGTAGCTTGATGAACAAAGAGTGGAATGCACAAGGTTAATATATCACCTGTAATAGAGTAGTAAAGATCAATAAAAACCTCAATTTCAAAGCTTTGAGCAATCAGGCTATAACTAGGGGACATGATACAACAATGGAAGATCTATATAAATAAATCGAACCCGTTATCTATTGCCTGAATAAATACACAAAAAAGCCTTGTACCGCATACAGTGATATTATAACGAGCGTTCGAGAAAAAGATTGATATAATATATATACAAGAGCCCTGGGTATTCAATACGCATATCCAAACATATAACGGATATTAATACTTATCCCCAGTGATCTCCTGAAGGATGAGTGGAACGAGCAAGAAAGGGCAGGGGCGCCTACAAATAATAATATATATTAGAATTAAGATTAAACTACAAGTACTATAATTAGTAGGAGTAGAGTATAGAGATTATATATAGCTCTTTATAAATAGAATTAAACTACTAAATCTATATAGAGAACCGAATACCTTAAGAATTCTAAAGATGATTCTTAACCTGATATCAACCAGGGACATGATTATTGAGGAAGACTTCAATACTTACCATATACTATTTGAGCCAGACGTGAATATAGTATACAGTAGCAACCAGTTTACAAAATGATCTAGTAATAAAGATCTCAAGTTTACGAACATCCCGGAGTAAGTAATATACAAGGTAGATTGATTGATTGATTGATTGATTGATTAATTGATTGAATTTACGTTCACCTTTAGTCTAAGACTATATAGGACGACTAGGCCTTAGGGGCCTAGTAAGTAACTTTTTATTTTATAATAATAGGGATAAACAATTTGGGGAAGTGT
>PQXI01000358.1:0-26249 GCA_004786145.1 Botrytis paeoniae | reverse complement strand
TATAGTAAAATAAAAAGTTATCCACTAGGCCCTTAAGGTCTAGTCGTCCTATATAGTCTTAGACTGAAGGTGGACGTAAATTCAATCAATCAATCAATCTATTAATAGCTTCAGATCCCCAGCCTTCTTTTCATTCTCACATACATTCTACTCAATTCTACAGATAACGAAAATCGAAAAGAGTTCAACTAAGCTAAAAACCTTCCTACATCAAACAGGCAAATTCAGCAACTTAAACCTCTACAAACATAATTATCAACGCTCTTTGATTTAATCACATCAAGCACTTCATCAATAATTCGTCTACCTAAACTTCATCATGTATCTCTCACATATTACATCAACTATTGCTATTCTTTGCGTTCTGCACCTCTCATTTGCTTCTGTCATCGATCGATTCGAAACCTCCTCGAGAACGAATAAGAAGATGTTACTTTATTCCCGGGGTAATTCCTGGTTTAACACCGTTGTTAAAGATTCCGAGTTCTGTTTGAATTCGGCCAAGAAGCCGAGTGCCTGCATGGTCGTGTATGGTATCACCAATGCTGGGGAAAAAGACGACACCCCCGTTGAAGTGGTCACATTTGCTTTCCCATGTGATGGCGATGCTCTTCTGCAGAAGTTCAACCATGAGAAATCAACACAATACTATGGTCTCAATTAAGCCTTCGACTTCACCAGCTTCATAGGGAACGCGAAACCAGGTTACAACAATATCACACTAAGTATCGACAAGTACGGGGATTCGAAAGGACGAGTACACACTCCATTCATCAGCATGGAAGATCACCAGTTGCCCGTTACGAATACAACTGTTGTAGCCAAGGACTGGGCAGATTCCAGTGATCATTTGATTTGGGTGGCTAGCTATCCTTGCAAGAAGTAATTTCTGAAGGTGTGATGCGATCAGAACCTTACAGATATTGTACATTGTCTTGTATAGTGATTAGTGCTATCATTATTGATTATCTGTGCTAGTCCTGGATATCCATAGAATGTTCGAGGAAACGCGGTGCAGGAAAGCAAATTCTATTAAGTTTCATTGAAGGAAGTTTTGGAGATAATAATAGTATCGTTGCTTTACATGATATGACTCGTTTCTGCTGATTCTTCAGGTTTCGCATATTTATCATCATTTCTCATAATATATCGTGCAATTTTTGTTCACCATTTACATCTCGAGCGTTTAGTACAGCGTGATTCCTTTGATGACCACTATATATTCTCTACGGATTCTTGCACTGTTCCAAAGTCCTCCAATCTGAAACAACAATCGCACACGTTGGAGAAGAATTTTTTGAGATAAAAAGTCGCGGGAGATGGAGTTCTCAAGTTATCTCGGTACATGTTTGGTAATTCTATCCTTAGGAGAGAACATCGCTGTGATTAGTAACGCAGAAAAGGGTCAATTAGGTAGTGAGTGATAATAACTTGATCAATTATCGACATGACTCCGATGCGAATGTATGAATCATTACTGGAAAGTCCTATTTAATGCTTCTTATAGACTTACCTTTCGCCCATAGATCAACCCAAATTCTAAAACTCAAAAGAATCAATACAACTTCAAAACACGTACATTCTCTCCACAGTTCTCGAAGCCATCAATTCAAATCGCAAATTCATCAAGCATAAATTGCTATGTATAGTCATTACATCATCGCATTCACGGTTCTCCTAGCTAGTGTGTCCAGAATTATCATCGGCCTCGTCATTCCAGAGGCTTACTCCTCTTCCAAACCTTCAACTCTCACTCCTAGGCAAGAAGGCTACAAGTGGTGCCACACAGAACATCCCGGAACATGTAGCATTGCATACATCATCGATTCAACGAGGCCTCATCCAATTAGCATCCAAGTTACCGATAACAATTGTGATGATGCACTCGGCGGTGCAAGAAATCTAGACATAGGCTCCACTCTTGCGGATTTCGAAACGGATTCCAGACGAACAGATCCGGTTACAAAGTTTACGATACAAAATGTCGTGAATGGTGAACCTGAGATGACGGCAAATGGAAAGGAATTATCCTGGCATCCTCCTGCGCATATTGATACAAGGACAATTCATATTGCAACTTTTGATTGTCACATGAGATAATGTGTTCGATCTTGTTGTTGGTTATTCATAGTGATGCGGAAGTTACATTTTAGTATAGGAATCTAGGGCGGATCAAGATAATCCGGAATTAGCTAATGGCCGTCTACCATCAGAATCAAACTCGTTGCTTTTCAAATCTGTCGTTCCTAGTAGAAGTATCTTCAGCTGAGTTATACAAAGCATTTTAATTGTGATTCCTGCCAATTTTTGACTATGTGTAATGTCTTCATACTGATAGATTCGAAAATTAAATACACAAAAAACTTAATCAATACCTTCTCTCGTTTCCTGGCAATCCCAAATTACATCATCAACCATGAACGTGGCCTCCCAAATCTTCAGGCCAAACAGCACGGAATCCCTCCTGACCAGGCGGCGTATAATCGATTTCTCCATTTACCATCGGAAAAGCGATACCTATCCATAGATCATTAGACTCACAACTCAGAGCTCTTTAACGTTCAAATCGTTCAAATTGTCTGAGTGGAATGAAAGAAAAGAAGCTCACCATAAGTAGGATTGATCAAAGAAACCTGATCGAACATTGAAAATGCACGAGCAGTGGCCCAGTCATCCAGTTTCTCCCAATTATTACACGTGTGCCAACTATTTTTGTTAGTCTTGGTATCGGAATATATGGAAACGAGGGAAAACTGATTGCAAAGTTAATGAGGAAAGACACATACCCGGTGAAATCTGGCATAGGTCTTCTGATACCTTCTTCCCATTCAAATGTTGTGATGGAGGTATCGGCGTGACACATCAATGCTTGACGGATATCATCAATACAGTGGTCTATCTCCATTTTAGTCTCTCAATAAATTAAGAACAAGCCAATCGCGATCAACTCACCGACGTGCATTTTCGTTGTTGGCCCTTGAGCATCAGGATAATATTCGGCGTAAAATGCCTCTCTCATAAATTTCTGCCACAAGTTAACACCATCCGTGATTCCGCGCCATGAGAAACCGAGTTTTGGAAAGTCTTACCAAACAATGTAAGTGATGATAAACATTCAATTGGCCATAATATCCAGATCCATCGGCAAGAGGAAGTGCAGTCCTCCCCAGCGTGTCGAGCTCTTCTTTGCTAATCCGAAGATTATTATTTTTAACTAAGTTATGCCACGCAAGATCGAGTTCCTGAGAAGTTGGTCAATATGTACTGATGTGTTGCTAAAACAAAGATACAATATCCAAAGACGCTCACATACCGGACGAGGATCCCCCTTATAAAGACTACTTGCGAAAAGAGTTCCATTATAAAAGACCTTCTCATACTCCAAAGCTTCCGCTGCCGGTGCTATTTTGCAAAATTAGCACTTCCAGCTCCAAATAGACTTGGAGGGATTCCACTTACTGTACACAAGTGTAGGTGGCCCAGGTCTATGTACAAAGCTAGTTGCTGCAAAAAGTCCGATGGTATACGTTGCGAATATAAAAGAATGAAATACAACTCCCCACATCAAATTTCTTCGCTTCTCATTTCGTGGTCTAACATCGTAGTCTAAATTCTCATTATCTTTAGATTCGAGTAGTCCTTTGGATGATTTGGAAAGGTCTTCATTGGAAGATTCGTCTGTGTAGAGAGGTCTTTGAGTGGGAATGGAAGTTCTTGCTGAACGAATTTTCTTGTACAATGTCTCCATCATCTTAAATTGCTCAACTTCTTATGTTTGAATGTTTATAGGATGTGAAGAAAAATGAAGTAGAAATGATAAAAAGATAGTTGAAGCATTTTAATCGCAGGGGAGAAGTTCTAGGCTTGTGTAGAAATATTGTTGATCTATATGCAGCTTGATTACATGGCATTATGACTTCGTATCATAATGAGTTAGATGCACGATGATCGTAGGAGAGTTTCCATTGTTTATCATACGATTATCAATTGAATAATTCAATAATTTATCAGGTAGTATTATCACCGCATAGCTAAAATATCAGCAATTCGACCCCCCAGTAAATCTCCCCCTCGTCGTGAAATTGTTGTGGAAGTAGTGATATGTCATCAACAATAAGCTGCAGGAAATTGCCAAAACGAACTTGCACGAGTCGCACTTGCTGACACCAGTCGAAGCTCCGCATACCGCCATACCCAGACTGCTACCTTCTGAATAGCCTATGGCGCGGGAATAGAATAAGCATGATCTGATACCTCCAATGGCCATCGATAGACTAGTTTTTAGTGAAACGTGGAGAACGGGTGGCGTACTTCACCTACTCATTCAACAGACAGAGTTTACCAATTCTTACCAACCTTATTTTGACATCTTTCAAATAATTATTGTCTCTACTAAGCAATATGTTACTGACATGTTCAAATAATAACAATTATGCGGGGTTGTAGAGCTACAAGACATAGAAGCGAAATCGGACCATGGCATAGCCGACGGGCGAATAGTGAAATTACCGCCACCAAGCGCTGTAAGGTGACTATACAGAATTACCCTTATTCGAGAACAACCTATTGCAACAAAAGAAACACCATTTTTGTCATTAAATAAGCATTATCGTTACATTACAGTTTATTTTGTGGTAGTCGATCTTCTGTATACGAAGTAATTTGTCTTTGAAATATGATATCGTCGTAAGAGCTATGAGATGTAATGCAACGACAGACCTTACTATTTGAGGTCAAGCCTCAAACTTACCGGAGGGGAAATATGGAAGCTAAGATAGCAGGTAATGATAATGGTATCATCACAGTGTCGTTCCCGGAATGTTTGGACTTCGGAGATTTATAATCTCAGGGGGTTGAAATGAGTGGAGAAGTGTTTGCCACTCAAGCTCGGGGATATATCGTCCTGCAGCGACATGCTATGGCGTCTATGATGTTGTCAACTCTTGAGGACATCCATAGAACCATTGCAGTCATCTTTCATCTAAAATGAAAGCAAGCCTAACGCTACGGCATTTCTTTCCAGCACTTACAAACCACTTCATCCCTCCCCCCAACAGCAACAAATCGGAAAACGGCAAACGGATTAAAATGCATAAACAAATCTCAATGTCTTTGGGAAATCTCAAATACGCCACTTCTCAATGAAAGATGAATCTAGAAGTATTGCCTTGCCAGATCTTCTTTTGTGAAGTGAATAATTTTCTCCCCGTGGAGTGTACGGACCATCTGATCACCAGATGTTCATGGTCGATCATGAGAATAAGCAACCGATATCAATACTTTCTCACGCCATGCTTTAGCTTCAAGGTGCCCCTCTGCCTTGGTGGCGCTCTACCAAGCATCTCCTTCCGTGTCAAAATCATCTTGCCTTGCTTCTGTTGGTCGATGAATTTCAACCAACATCAGTCTACTAGCTCATCCTCATGTGGTAAGATTTTAAGCTTCATCTTCCTCCTCCTTTCCTGTCCATTGAGAAGTTAATGATCTGTCTCTCGGTATAGGAATGACCGAGGACGAATTAAAGTGGTAGTTGAGTATCAAATCAGGTATGAATGGGAAGGTAGATCAATAGAAGTATCAAATTTGCTGATTGGGAACAATGGATCATTGAATGCGATGAGCTTATTCAGCGTGAACCTGGCTGGATGTAACATCAATGTGTCTGCACATGACGCACTCCTGGCCTTCCTATCTGGACGATTGTACTGGTCTTCTCAGCTATAAGTATAACAGTATACTACAGCTCCATCTATCTCATCACTTCATCAACTCAAACACATCTTCATCCAGATTTTCGTCAAAATTTGCCATTCCTCCTCATCAAACCAAGGACTCATTCCTCAAATCATCAATATGGTTGCCATCAACAAGCTCATCGCTCTTCTTCCAGTTTTGGCTGTTGCTACGGCTGCCCCCACAGCAAAGTCTTTCAAGTCTGGTAAATGAGACATTCAACCATCTTTAGGTCTTTCTGTTACTAATATGACTATCCAACAGTACGCATTATCGAGGGTACAGACGAGGACCTTTCTCAAGTTTATAAGAGAGGAACCGGTACCAATGATCAAGACCTTTCACAGGTATATCGACGTGCCGAAGATGAAGATCTATCTCAAGTGTACAAGCGTGCTGTAGCGGAAACTGAATCAACTAATGAGGATCTTTCCCAAGTATACAGACGTGATACCGCAAAGACTGGTACAACGAATCAGGATCTCTCGCAAGTCTATAGACGGGCCGAAGATGAAGATTTGTCCCAAGTGTACAAGAGAGCAGAAGACGAAGACCTCTCACAAGTTTACAAGAGAGTCGAGGATGAAGACCTATCTCAGGTCTACAAGCGAGACCCAAACACCGATGAGGACCTTTCACAGGTTTACCGACGCGCTGAGGCAAGCACCGACGAAGATCTTTCACAAGTTTATCGCAGAGCTGAAGATGAAGATTTATCGCAGATATACAAGAGAGCAGAAGACGAAGATCTCTCTCAAGTTTACAAGCGACACCCACACAGCGACGAGGATCTTTCCCAGGTCTACTAGATGCCATACTTGACAACCAGCATCATTTCCGTCTCAGAATCCCAAACGCAGACTCGATCAATGTCGGACTTGGATTTGAGATCTTGTGCCATGTAGATGGTGGTTGTTAATTGAAAGTTATGAAATGATCCAGCCTTGTGGTGGATGACAAGTTTTTTGTATCTTGAGAAATCGTAATGGTGAGAGGTTCAATTTTGGTATTCCTTGACTGGAGCATTCTTACTAGTCCAGTTCCATACCATTATTTACCCCAGAAGCTGTTTGGTTCAATGGACGTATGACGCAATGCACTCTTTTGTAAATTGTTTGTGATATTTCGTCCTACTTGTGGTGAATTCCCCAGAATGAGGTGACTTTTTGACATGACTCATTAGTGAGTAGTATTAGCTTTACTCATATGAATGTAATGACTCGACCGCCGATGTTGTTCATTAAGTTCTTATACTTTGAGAAATCCCGCACTGCCTTCCCACATTAATATACTCCAAAAACATCCATACCATAATAGCGACCTCATATCAAATCTGTCCACAACGAAATATTTCACAAGCCACAAGTCGAAAGCAACGAGTCGAAATCCACATTGCCCTCCTATTACCAAATAATATCACAATGCTTTTCCAGGCATTATTTCTATTTATTTGCCTCTTCATCTTCAACAGCAGCTCTGCTCCACACCCTTATAACTCTGGCGCACTCACTTCATCTACCAGTGGTGCCAAGTCGACCGAGATTGACGTTCGTGATCTTTCCACGAAAGATGTACTTTGCTGGTATAGTACTGTACCACCGCCTGTGAACTCGTGCACCTACGTATAAGAGATACTTCAAAATATCGAATCTTTCAACTTTTACGTCTGTGATAGAAATCTCGATGCCAATGCAAAGGTGTTGGTCCAGCTTGGTTTAAGCTTCAATATTGACACTAAAATTGATACCCGACAAACACCATTAAGGCACAACATCTCAGTACGAATAACCGATGCTGAGAGTAACTACCCTTCCTCCGTTTGGTACAGGACCTGGTTTCTTCTTCCAACTATAACCTCGAAAGTGCCGGATGGGCAAATCATTGGTTGGCAAGCATTTGATGATTGCGAGATAATTTTGGTAAGTGAATTCTGATGTTTGGTTCTATATTGTAACCGTGGCATTACTTTTAAGTCGCATCTTCGGCAGCCCTCAAACCTGCACAAACAGCTTCCATTTATTTAAGCAGACGAAGTAACTCTTTTGGTTTCTAGGGAAACAGATATGCAGGCGTACCATTCTATTGAAACGGATTTGGTGTTGTTTGGGCGGAAGGGTACCCCGCGGTTGCCCAGGTCGTGGCCATCATGCGAAGCCTTTATGCAAAGCGTTTGGCGAAGAGATTGCATGGATTTCCAATAGAAAAGCAGTATGTAATGAATGACGCAACAATTCATACTTCATTTAAATCGCAAACAGATTCATGGAAATATCATGAATGAATCATGATGCTACAAACATGTCAGGACTCTCCGCACGCGCGCAACCCCTCGAGTTTCTAGACCAATCTAAAATATGGAGTTTTCCAATCCACAGAATTGCATCCTGCCCAAATGGTTATCAATCCCATTTCTGCAATATCGATAACAACCCCACTCCATGCATACAAATCCAACATAATGGAAACGTCAGCTCATCAGCTCGTAAAAACGTTTTGATTCTCATTGGCACGTGCCACAAATAACCCCCGAGTTATCCCCACCTACAAACCATCTCCTCGGTATATATCCACTAATAAAAACCAAACACATATCATTTTCGTCCTTCTAGGCTGCGAATTTGCATCTATCTAGATCCTCTGCACTTGACTAACTTGATATCCGAGATGCCATGACTGTATATGGATGAAATACGCCCCGTGCCAAAATGACTTTCTAAAAGCATAGGTATTTCATCATCCAACCTGACTTGCAACGTTGAAAGTACAGTATTTGATTGTTATCAGATTCAAATTGGAACGCTGAAGCATTTGATGAACAAAAATACAGTAGGAAATTATCTGTAAAGTATCTTATATGTGAAACTTATTCCATTCATCCCGTGCATGTTCACATCCCGCTTATCGTTGAATATGGTAAGGTGTCTTTAGTCTCCATCCGGAAGTTGAATCCACATTCCGATTAGTGGGTCAAGTGGAAATACTAGTGGAGTTGAAAAGTGCCGATTTATTTGACAGTTGATCTATCATTGTTTTTGGAAACTCTAGAAATCTTCGGTTGGTCTTCACCAAAAAGTAACTCGTTCAAAATATATCATGGAGGTAGATAATGAGCCAAAGGTTCCTTCCCCTAATTTGTATCTAGTTGAGGAACTAGGTTCATATGTAGATGCAGGAGAACCAGAGTTAGATGTGAGTTATCCTTCAGCTAATGCTCGGGTACAAGAATTGATCCATTTTAGTCAGAAAATGATGCAGATTCTGCTCTTGGTGGAATGAGTTTGAGGTATTTAACTCTGATATCAAAGATTTAAATTGGATTTAACGATACATAAGGAGTTCTAACTTCACAGTCGAATCGGAATTTTATCGTCATATTGAAGAGAATGGAAGAACGTATCATCGTTATAAACATGGTCGTAAGTGGTAACCGATGAAAGTATATTTCTGTCAGCGGCAACTAATGATTCATGGGACAGAATATCCGCTACCGAATGATGCAGTACGTTCTAGTAATATTTTGTGGAAATAGCATTGGCTGATAGAATCTGCGACACTCAGCTAGAACAAAAAAGACTTGGTATGTGTTCACGTATCATTCATGGCTGAGATAGCTTGTTCTGATGATTGTGTAGAATTTCAACACAGGTTTCTACGTATGACCATCGACGGAAAGTTATTTGTATCGCCAATTAATACGGATCATCCAATAAATGTGTTAGATATTGCCACTGGAACTGGTATTTGGGCAGTTGAATTTGGTAACTTCTTGAATCTTGAGATGGGACATCTCTAACAACATCTCTAACAATGCGTAGCAGATGAATATCCTAAGTCAACGGTGATTGGCACTGATCTTAGCCCCATACAGCCGCATTAGTAGGTATCGAAACTCCTCATATTTAATTCTCCGAAGATATTTACCCGGAACTAGTATCCCAACGAATTGCTCATTTCGAATTGAAGACGCTGAAGATCCATGGACATTTGACGATTTAAAATTCGACTTGATTCATGGCCGCGCTTTGTTATCCTGCTTTCGTTCTCCGAAAACCGTCATTGCATCGGCATTCCAGGCTCTGGCACCGGGAGGATACCTAGAGCTTCGAGATCCAATCTTTCCTTTCAAATATGCATCGCCACCACCGGAGAACTGTGCATTAGTAAAATGGAATAATATGATAGTAGAAGCTTCTACGAAAGCTGGGCGCCCTTGGACAAACGGAGTACATTATAAGAAGTGGATGGAAGAAATTGGTTTTGTTGATATTGTGGAGAGAAAGGAATATGCACCAATGAGTCCATGGGCAAAAGGTCAAAGAAATAAGGTCTTGAGCGTATGGGTACAGAGGAATATCTTGATGGGCCTGGAAGGATTGAGTATGGCACTTTTCACGAGAGTCTTGGGAATGGAAAAAGAAGAAGTAAATAAGCTTTTGATAGGTGTGAGAGCAGATATTGAAAACACCAAGATACATTGCTATTCCGAAGGGTACGTAATAGCCTACTGCTATATTTCTTCCCTTTTACTGAATGGGAATGATAAGCTAACATGTCGTATTAGGGTTTTGGTGTATGGGAGGAAACCTTAAAGGAGCTCTTTTGTGGAAACTCAATGAGTTCTTTGAGAGTTGGCAATATAAGAGACATATCGTCTTCAGTTGATTCTCGACAGATCTTTCGCAGTTCGCAGTCTGGAAAACGACTAGTGAACCAACAGCTTTTAGTTCAAGGATATTTCCATTTTAATATTGAGTAATTCTATCTAATTGTCTCGTTACTTGAGCTGCATGAGCAAGTATTATTATCCAGGATTGAGTCCGTACCTATGAGGTTGTTAGAATGGTACTTTTGTCTGTGAATCATCTCCGCGGACTGCAATGATGTATCGGATGAGTATAGACGACCGAAATTACCCCCATAACGTAGCATAAGATGCTACGAGTAGCTTTGCACAATATATTTTGAAACAGAATTATACATTGTGTTTCATTCTAGAGATGTGGAGAACTGGTCTGGACGTTCCGAGAGGTGAGGTTCACACTGATATACCGGCCTTTCTTCGTGTTCGAGAACACAATTATTTTCATCCAATATTTTCAAATATACTTTCTACCCAAGCTCACTCTCATAATTTAATACATCTCGTTTATCTTCTAAAATCTTCCATCCACTCTTTCAACATGTACGCTCATTCCATTATCATCTCCCTTTCCCAAATCATCCTCATCTCCGTCCCTCCTCATCTCTCTCAACATATTAGATCTTCTCAATCGAGGTATGGTATCCTTGCATGCCCCTTTTATAATCTCTCCTTCGAAGAGTGTATGTATTCTCTCTAATGGGACATTCTTGGTCTCCGGGACACAAATTACCGCATAAATTGTCATCAACATGCAACACCCGCCAAAAAGCAAAAACGTTCCATACGTGATCCCACTTAGCATGAACGGTGTGATCTTCGAGATGACAAAGTTAAATAACCATTGAACTGCAATAGCAAGTGCCATACTAAAACTTCGTAGATGGTTGGGTGAGCATTCAGAACTGAGAACAAATGGGATGGGACCCCAGCCGAAGGAATAAAATACCACAAAGAGATAGACGCAGATAATTGCGAAGATGGAATTTCCGTTCAAGGGTGCTCCGTCAACTGGAGGATTGACTGCTTGGTTTATACCAATATAGAACATAGCAAATGCTTGTCCTAATCCTCCTACAATCAAACACCATTTTCTTCCAACTTGCTCTGTCGCAAACATAAGTCCTAGTGCAGTAATGCAAACTTTTACGACACCGTAGATTCCTGTTGCAAAAAGTCCCGCAGATGTACCTTTCAGACCAACCGTTTCGAATATTTGTGGAGAATAATAATTGATACTGTTTGTCCCAGTCCATTGTTGCCAAAACATGAGGATTGCACTTAAAGAAACAGCATAGAATGATGATTTGTTGGAAATCGTAAGTTTCATTTGTCGAAGCAAAGTTAATTTCTCTTTTCCGTGGAAGTCTGCAATAATTTCATTGTATTCGCGTTGAATCAGTGGATCGGTAGGAGAACGACGACGGACGCGAGAAAGTGCATGGAGAGCCTTTTCGTGTTGATCTTTTTCGACGAGCCATCGAGGACTTTCATTTTGGAAAAAGAGTCCGAGACCTAGAAAGACACCGGGAAGCATCTGTAAAGCAAAAGGAATCCGCCATTTAAGTGGATTATTGCCGGCTACGTTTTTGTTCATGCCATAATTTATAAAATAGGCGAGCATTATACCAGTTCTATGACTTGTTAATATGATTCCTCCAAAATGAGGGATATCAGTCACTTACACATTGAATAACTGCATACACCCCACGCACCTCCCTCTAATCTCCTTACTAGCATTTTCTCCAATGTAAGTCGGCACAACCGCACTCACCAATCCAACCCCAAAACCCCCAATAAATCTTCCAGCATAAAGTTGACCCAAACTCGTCGTTCCAATTCCACTGGTAGTCTGAATGATAGATCCAATCAAGAAGATGAAATCGGCTACAAACAATGCCTTCTTTCTACCAAAAACATCACTAATATAAAAACTCGACATAGCACCAAAAAAACATCCTCCCTGTAGGACAGAAACGATATTTCCCGAAACATTAGTGTAAGTTGAGGAGTCTTGGTTGAGTCCAAAGGAATCTTGGAACGAGGACATCGTGAGTATTCCACCGATGAGTCCTGTATCCCAACCAAAAAACATGCCGCCAAATGAGGCGACAAGTGTGAGAAAATATGCATTGCGATTTATGGATAAATCATCGATGAATTGACGATAACGAGAAGGTTTTGGTGAATTTGATGTTTCAATGATATTGTGTGAATCGATGCTTGATGATCCAAGGGTGTGAGATGCGGACATCGTGGCAATTGTTTCTATTTCTCATGGGATATTCTAAAAATAATTGGGCCAAGATGTCTTTCTGGAGTAGAGAACAATATAAAAAGCAATTGCTAATTAGGAGAAACTGAGGGATCAGAAGCAATCAACCGACGAGAGGGAAGATTGGATTTACTTCATTCTTCCACGTCTACTTGTATAAACAGCAAGTGGATCGATTTTTTTATCATGCAATGTAACCAGTCATTGCCGTCACCCAATCCCGCTTTTCAATCCACCCCCACGCCATTACTCGTACCACGAAGATCTGGGGTGTAACAGATCGACCCCGCCAATTCACTGTTTAGAGCGTGTACGTCCACCGTTCGCGGGGTATCACAATAGGGAGGCATTCGTGAAATAAGACCATTGTGGAAAAGGCCCGGGATTTGAAGCATTTTCTGACTAGGATTTTGGAGCGGATTTCCTTATTAGTCTTGTCCGCGTGATATACTTCCGGGTAAATTTTCGTTTGGTGGAAAGAAACTGACGAATGAAGGGGTAGTGGAGTTTCTTTCACGTCATACTACGTGTAAGCCGAAAACGTGGGGGTTGGTTGGTACCCCACGGGGAAGAAGGGTTACCCGAGACTTTTCCGATACTTGAAACGATAAGTGGGATGGCTCAATTCATCCATCAATAGAGCAATCATGAAGATAGATATTTGTAACAAAAGAGTCATAAAAAATCACGACTATTGAATGGTATCTATCATGATAGCGTTTTTCCCAAACACTTGTACAATTAGACTTAATCGTAGCATGACTGTCGAAAGCTATTGTAATCTGTGACTCGTACAGTTCTTGGTGTGTGAAAGCTCTTGAAAGCCTGTGATCCTGTTCATAAACAAGATGTATTAATTATTCGCTTTGGAGACGAAAGTTTGAGGAAGCAAAGGCTTGAGAAATTCCCATACCTCTAGTCGATTATTTTGAAAGTGCTTTTCGAGGTGCACACAGGAATATGCAAACCAGTCTTCAATTATCAATTGATTCTATTGATTCATATTTGAGATTACGTTTATCAATTTACCAAAATCTTGTTCCTGACGATACTGAGCCTCAAAGTCGAGCTTTAACGTTATTCTTATTGATCTCCTCCTTCGCTTTCTCTCTCAATAACTTCCTCAATATTTTCCCGCTCTGCAATCCCGTTAGTTTGTGTACTTTATGAAACTCCTTTAGACGACTGTCCAAGAGAGGGGGTGAAAGCTCACTGGATTCTTAGGAATTGTCTCTACGAACTCCACACCGCCCTTCAACCACTTGAACCTACTAGTCCTCTTTTCTACCCATTCCATCACTTCTTCCGCATTTAGTCTGTTTCCACTCCCGCCACTCTTCACGATATAAGCCCTGGGTACTTCTCCCTCTCCGATCATTACTCCGATCACGGCTGCATCCGCAATCTCTGGATGTTCTAGTAATAGCGCTTCCAATTCAGCAGGAGCCACTTGGTTACCTTTTACCTTAATAAGTTCTTTCATCCGATCGACGATGAAAAAATGTTTTTGAGAATCGACGTAAGCAATATCTCCTGTACGAAGCCAGACGCCGGATGGAGAGTCAATGAGAGTTTCTTGGGTAGCGGAAGGTTTGTTCCAGTAGCCTTTCATTATGCTTCTATTTGTTAGATGCTTTGTGTAATGTATTATGAGTGATGTGGAATGTCAATTTAAGAACAGGTTGATGGTGGTTTAGGGTATGGAAATTGACTTACTTAGGTGCTTGAACCCAAATCTCACCCCTTTCACCCTGTTTGAGCTCTTCTAATGTCTCCGGATCCACAATCTTCGCATGGCAATTGGCGTTGAGTTCACCTACTGAGTTCGGTATGAGATCATGTCGAGTATCGCAGCCTAGAAGAGAACAAGTTGCTTCAGTCATTCCCCATCCTTGCTGTTTGATTGACAATTAGATTCCGTTGAATTATTGAGAAAAGCAAGTGTGGGGAAGTAATCACAGTAAGTTTGACATTTCCATTTGGCCATAGCTTCTCTGCCGCATCTATAACTTCACCACTTAGTGGTGCAGCACCGGAGGTCATATCAATGATGCTACTAAGATCGTATTGTTTTGTGAGCGGTGATTTGACGAGCATCTACACATGTGTTCGTTAACATTTCGTGCCCCTCATCCCATGGGACTAGATGATGAATACTGACAACAACGATTGGAGGCACCATATTCAATGAAGTAATTCTATACTTCTGCACTGCTTCCAACATCTCTTTGAAATCAAATTTCTTCATGATGTAAACCGGAATGCCTCGTTTAGGTGCCACAGCTCCGAAAATTGTTTGACCCATTGCATGGTACAAAGGGAGGAAACATAACCATTTTCTATTTGTAAATAATGTTAGCAGACAAGGATTGGTTTTGACTGTGGAGCTTACGCTTTCTTATTTCTTTCTGGCGTTTCAGGATGAAGTTCATGTAAATGTCTATATTGCATCGAGTTTGCAACATAATCTGGATAATATCATTGTCAGCTCTCAATCAAACCTCTCCGATCACTCCTTAATATGAATGGAGATTTGAGAAATGTAAGAACTTACTAAAATGCGTGATCATTACACCCTTGGGTACACCCGTCGTTCCGGAACTATAATTCAAACAACAAACTTTTTCCTTGGGATCAAAATCCTCCTTCCATTGAAACTCTCTCCCTACCTCTTCACTCTCCATAAGCTCCCACCAACTCTTTATTCCTTTGATTCCTTCTTTTCCCCCATAAATCTGCTTACCTTCATCATCAAATACAAATACATTGTTCTTCCCCAAGCCCGCTCTCTCCGCTGCCTTGATTCCGACCTCCAAACTTTCCACCCCGCAAAGGAGAAACTTCGCCTCACAATCGCTAAGTTGATAAGCCAGCTCCCTTTCCACAAACCCCGGATTTGCACCTGTAAAGATTCCTCCTGCCATAATGATTCCCATGATAATCACAGGAAAGAACAGATTATTACTTGAGAAGAGTAAAACTCTATCACCTGGTTGTAATCCATTTTTGATTAATCCAGCAGCTAAACGTTGGGAATAGAGTCGAAAATCTGAGTGGGTGAGGAAGTTAGAAGGATTCGCAGCGTCAATAAACGCCGGTTTATCTGGGAGCGGATGAGTGGAGGAGGTAAAAAGGTAGGATGGAAGGGATATAGGAGGGATAGAGAGATGCCAGCGAGAGGAAATGGGCATCTTGTGTGCGTATTGTTATTTAGAACAGAGATTACAACAATTCAATTGATCCGTGAACATAGAAAATAGAAAATGATAAAAAGAACTACCACTGTATAGGATGATACATTGTACATGTAATATTATATTTACTAATGAGCAGTATACCCAGACTTAACCACGGAAGGTTCCCGCCCCGCATTTGTCTACCCCGCAAATTATGGGGATGTGGATGAAAAAAGCGGTACCACCAACGACTTACTTCATATTGAGATGTGCATAATTACATGTATCGTAAACAGATATATTATACAAATCGCTACAAACAAATCTTGTCAGTGGCATTTGTTTATCAGAATATGGAATACCCGAATTAATATCAATTTTTAGAAAGTACATTTTTGGTGTCCCAGCTTTTCAGTCCTGCAGGAGATTTTATTTCTTTAGCTCCGCTGGTTTCGAGGTCATGTTCGGTTGTTTTAGCTACATTCATGACTCGTATCCGGACCCCTTATCACCCGGATATATCCGAGCATCGGCAAGTGACTCACCCGGTATGCTTACGCCTAGGCACCTAGGTATTGCTGTGATAATATAAAACATGAAACTTGTAGAGATCACTTCACTTGTATATAGTAACTTGCAAAAGAACAAATGAAAAGTAGCAAAGAAAAGTATAGGGGATCTTCTCATCATGATTGTATTAAAAGGAGGCCTATTTCCTGTTACCCATGGGACATTTATCAAAATCCACGCGTACGGGATGAGGAAGACCACCCAAGAGTCTCCCATGACATTAAACGAAGTCTTCCAGAAGTCAACGCCCACAATTCTTCCTATCCTCTCTCAAAACTCGATCCTATCTACTCCGCAATAGGACAGTGATCATAATTACCATTAATATTATTTCCCCACCATGATGGGAATGGTGCCGCAAATCCACCGGCTCCGAAAACTGCAAAACTCAGAATAAATAGCACAGTATAACTCGCTCCATCCCAAGCTCCAGTAATCAGATACGAATAGTTTTTGAAAATATTTGGTCGATAATTACGGAGATAAAATTGGGTGAAGAAACCTGCTAGCACTTGACTGAAAATTACGCAGGTTTGAGATTGGTTATAGGGAATATATCCAGCATATTGAATGAATTGAGGCATGTTGATTTCCGTTAGGGCAAAACCACGGATCTTGGGAATGAACTGTATTGAAGTTTCAATGAGTAAGTGATTCCTAAAGGGTGGGAAGAAAAAAGAAGGGAGCACTTACAAATACGACGATACGGTGAGCAAGGACAATTGCAGCACCAATCACCAATCCCAATGGGACAATGGAGTATTTCGCTCCCGACTTATAGAGTTGCTTTGCCAATGCCCAAGAGGCTGCATTGGTGTTGAAAGCTTGAACAGTAGCACCACTCCATGAACTATTACCATTTCCTGTGGAGAGAAGTTCCCGATTACCATTCACGATGGATATCATTACAACATAATTGACGAAACCTCCTAAAATGGTACCGTATACCTGAGTGAGAAACATGACACGAGGTGGGATTTTAACTGTTGACGAGTTAGTTCGTGGTTCGTGAATAGAAAGTTGTGGATACTTACGATATTCGCCTAATTTGAGGTCATTAGAAAGATTGACTGTATTGGCAATAACATTATGTGACCAAGCCGCAAAATACATATTTCCAATTGGACGTCCAGGAAGCATGAGACCCGCCAACATCTTTGACAAGTTGTTTGTGGCAATACCGTTTCCGTATCGAGCATATAGAAGATTACTCTATGAGAACGTCAGAATGTCATACGAATGAGGAATAGTCGAACATATACGTACCAAAGGAGCAATAAAACATCCCAACAATAAAGCAACGATATACGCCCAAACTGGTAGAGTAATATTCTCTTTGATAACAACGACAAGGCCAAGAACAAAGCTGATAACGAGGACAGCAACATACCACCACCATGGCGCTTCTTTATAAGTTCTAGCCATATGAGCATGATGTGGATCTTCGTAAGTTCCTGCCTTTGCGCTTTTGAATGCTCGGATGACATCCCCACCCCAGAAAACAAAACAATGAGTAATAAGGGCACCGATCTAAAGAGGTCAAGTCAGCACTCGGGAAGGAGAAAATGACCCTATTGGAGACAAATACTTACAGCAGCATTTGCCATGAACATAGCGTACGCAAAGCTTCCTGTTAGACTTGGAGTGCCAAATTCCTCGAGAGCAGTCTCGTTGAGGACACCATTGGTAAAGACTTGTCCAGTTGGATATCTTGAGCCATTTTCTGAACGAAGTTGTGTTGACATGAATGGTTGTGACTGTGAATCCCAAGTATTGGTATAGTAAATACCAAGCATGGCAGCAAAGCAGACAATATATCCGGATAAACTATGAGCTTGGGTTTTGAGAGGAAGAGAGGTGTTGAAAGATGTGATCTAGGGGTTGGTTTTGATTAGTTTTTCTTTACCTCAATCTCAAATGAGAATCAGGAGTAGTCTCTGACTTACATATTGCCAATCGAATGATAGGGTAAGAAGTCCCAAGCCCTCATTATTTGTAGCACCCCCAAAGAGATTGGTGAGTGTTGTCGCCTTACTTCCCGTAGCATTCATAGCTGCCAAACATGGAATTGAAACAGAGTTCAACCAAGGAAAGATATAGGCCGGAAGGAATTCGTAAGCAAACATACTACCAAATGCATACCAGAAGTATCTGAGGGGTTTGGAATGTCTCAAATCTTGCCAGTGAAGTCCTTGAAGTGTCTTTACTGTAGGTAGTGTACTCCAGTATACAGACTCAGGATGCCAAACCATAATTGGGCGAAGCATTCCACAGAGTCCATATCCAAATAGACCAATGGATATAACTGCCAATATGACCGTAGTAGCACTGAGAGGTAATCCATAGAAAAGATTTTGAGCGGCGAAGACTGTGATGGTTTCTGCTGCATTGGATGCTGATGTGGCAGTAATGGCACAGATAGCGTGTTCTTTGAGGTTCCATGGTCCATAATTGAAGAAAGAGATGATGCGGATGTATAATGGTATAGTGCCTTGTCCACCTCTTTCTCTCCAACGAGCCTCAAATTTGTCACCGCGGGGAAGTACCTTTGCCCATGTCTTGCCCAAGAAGTAGGCAATCAGTACAATAAAGGTACCTTGAATAACACCCAATGAAGTTGGTTTGAACTAAATGTAGAGATCAGCTTTTGTTGATAATGGGAATAATGTCAATTACTGCTTACCGAATAGATCTGGTACATCACCGCCTGAAATCCCGAAAGAACAGTGGCCAAGAAAATACTCCTGAAACTCAACGCTGGCTGCCCATCATCTCTGAGTGGTAATAAGTGAGCAGCTGCGTCGGCACCAGTAATAATTATGACATCGTCACTATTGTCATCTCTAGAACCATCAGACAATTCCTTAGTGTCAATGTCTAGCGTATCCTTGGAGATTTCTCGATTATCAGCCGAGATACGTAGCTTCTCGTCGATTTCCTGATGTGTTGGAACAGAAACTATATGACCCTCGATAGGATTGAAGGCCCCAACAACCGATATGTCAGTATTAGCAACTGGCATAGTGTCGGATTGACTATGATTGACTTTGGGTTGGGAAGTCACAACCCTTTGGCGGCTGAAAGTAAAATAATTATTCGGGACACAGGCAGGAAATCCAAACGGCGTTGCACACTCTATCATATATAGTGCCTTCCAAGCTCTCTGGCGATACGCATATTTGCTAATAGAAGATGAAAGTCTTGGTGTTGCGGAATACAGAAACAATATCTCGTACGAGCACGATAAGGCAAGTAAGATCCTTGTGTGATTGTGGCCATATCGCACGCCTTCACTAGTATCCCAACTGACTGCGTGAATCCAAAGTACTTTGCCACATGAAAAAGGTTCTTTTCGAAAAGAATGAACAATGAATATTGTTCCATCGGACGATACTAACTGAATTGATAGTAAGTTGCATGAATTGCTACCATTTGGATGGCGTCAAACCCTACACTACCGCTGGGTATGAATATTTGCTGGGGCTATTCTCTGGACAGGTTTTGGCTGGATCACATTGGTATGGCGAAAGTTTAAGGCTCCCTCGGATAGTTCCGGGTACAATGTTAAAGTCAGAGGCGATCTAGAATTAAAAACAAATATCGATGTAAAGATTTAGATGAAGTGATAGGTGGGATAGCCATTGAGATCATTTCGCTCCTTGATTATTTTTCTTGGAGATACTTATCAGGGGATAGGACCGGCGATTAAAAAATCATGTTATCTCACGGCATGTCCGTCCAGATTGAGAATGCTAGTCGATGTGTCGGCATGCGTATGGATAAGTGGACCTAGTGCAAAACGAAGGCGTCTCGTTTCCAGGACCTTTCTAATTACCCATGAAAGATACCTTACCCAGCACTAGATGCTTGTATTGCTACCACGGACCGGACTGCGACCACACTACTTTCTTCTAGTAAGTTTATTAGTCGAAAATGTAGCTGTCATTTAGAGATTTCCACCTGAATATCACTATTGATTCAGACAGTATGTGATCACAGTACGTTTGTCGACACAAAGAAGAGCCTTTGGCACAACTCTCTAACAGGAACCGATCAGTTCATCAATCACCTAGCTGATCACGAATTTCATATCACACTATCAATCGTTTGTATCGTACCTCTCACAACGGGATACCTAGTTGTTCAAACACACTAGTCAAATGTTTTGGCTTTGCTAGGTTACATTCTGCCGAAGAGCCAAGCCGGATGATAAGTTACTCTCCACAATAAGAAGGTCGAATTGTTATCGACATCTGCTGAATTGATAAGGACTTTCCACATCTAGAAAAATAATCATCGTTTAATGTATTGATTAAGATATTCTGGGAATTCCCCAGTTGTCAGTAGGTCGAAGTTCCAACAGATTTCTTTGGCGTACTTATCTTGTCTAATCATTCATCTAATCTATCCGAGCTGGTATTTATATCTTGGCATATGAGTGGGCTCAAGAAGAATGAAATTGATTGGTTGTTTTAGGAATCCAGTAACACAGATATAACTTTGAAGAGACATGATATTCTAGCTTGATGGTGAAAGGCTGAAATCACATCGCAATACGATGTTCATGAGAACCCGAGGCAGTGGATCGGGCAGAGGGAAAAGATAAGTGGTGTTGCCCGTGCAAAAGTGAGGTACAGATGTGAATGAGAAAAAAAGGCAGGTGGGTAAACAAAATTTGGTCATGAGTTAGTTCAGTCTTTCCCCATAACTCTGGTGTATGATGTGACCAAATCTAATAAATTTCCCTCGTTGATCTGTGTGATTATTAGCTTCTAAAAGAAAATAGAACACAGGCCATCTCTCGGTCCCGACCTCTTTTGAGTAGTCGCGTGCGAGCTTCTGTAGCTTTCGTTAATTTCATAGAAAATGATGCAATTTGCAACTAATCGCAAGTCACAGATATCCAACAAACCAACAAAGATATAACATTTGATAATTGGCCTCTTTCATCTATTGAATAAATTATTGATTACCCTTGAATTCATCTCAGAGGGCACAAATCACAGAGCCCTGGCAACTAACCAAACTTCCGTGCGCAACCCCTCATACCCGCGCTGAAATCCCCCCCCCCTTCCCCCCACTTGTGGCAAACATAACTCTGGTGGTGGGACCAAATTACAGAATAGATGCCAAACTTTATCTAAAAGAAATCTTTCTAAAGATTTATTACTCCCAAAAGCTTTAAGTCTGCTGTAAAATATACTTTTTACACTAATGTGATACTCGTGGAGATTATTCCATGTTGAAAGAAGATGCTTATGTACATGGGTTGGAGTAGGCGCCAGAATATTTTGATTGGTAGTTGATTATGAGGCGCTTACTCTAATCAGCAACGTTCGTGAGGAGTATATACTTTGAGTTTGAAATTTGCAGCTTTGAAAAGGTAAAGATTAAAAGTTCTATACGGAAAATCGAGTAATTACTTCCTACGACCTTTGTACCTTGTTCGAGCTTTTCAAGATCTCCCAGTTCATCTTCTCTCAGCTAAATAATTCTTACGTCTAACCTCAACCCATCGCACTGGCTGGAATATTTCCTGGTACAAAACATCTATCAATAGCCACCGCACTATTCCCCCACCAATTTGGAAATGTCGCATTGGGAAGATTGAGACCAAATACCATAATCGTTTGCATGAGTTGTGTACCGCAATCTAGACCAACTCCTAGAAGATAATTGTACTTTCTGAACCAGACGGGATGGTAGCGATAGACGTAACCCATGCTTTTCGATTGTTAGTATGCGTTTTACTTTGAGGGAGAAAGGAATGTGAAGAATAATACATACAAGAATGCTGAAACGGCAGCACTAGTCATCAAATTCGTAGTTTGATAAACCGGGAACCAGGTAGCTCCAAAACAAATCACTGTCGGATTGAATCTCTCTTCAATTTTCCACTGAGGTTTCCACTTATGCACTAGGAATGTCAAAATGACGAGCACAGGTCCTACGAAAAATCCATAATAAATCCAAGAGTATATAGAACCTTCGCCAAAAAATACTTTGGGGCCAAGAACACCCCAGATTACGGAAAGGGAGTAGTAGTTGCGAGTTTTGACAGCATTCCAAGCTTGAGAGGCGACAGCGCCGGTCAGTTTGGGGCCTTCGGAGTCTATTATGAATCCTAAAGATGACGAATAAGTTAATGTATTCCCAAATGAAGAGATGTTGAAACTTACTCATCATGCCGTAATTGATAAATGGACCCAAAAGTGTACCATAAACCTGCCCGATAAACATTTCGGTTTCTGGAATTTTCATATAGAAACCAAACTTATAGTCAGAGATCAAATTGAGATTTTGCTCCAAGATCTGTCGACCGTAGACCATACATGTAAGAACTCCAAGAGGCTTTCCTGGGAAGAGAGCTCCAGCGATGACTTCTGATAAAAATTGCATTCCAACTTGCATGTTGGCAACACCCCATAAAATTCCATTTGGAAATGTGAATATACATGAGATTATTGAGATTAGTATAAATCCCCTTTATTGTTCAATTAGTTGACATGAAATATTGGATCAAATTGAAGAGACTTACCACCAAGGAAGCTGCATTTCTCCTCCATATAGTTGACCAATGGCAAGTCCAGAGCAGACAAGCAAAAGTATTCCATACCACCAATGAGGAACGCGAGGGAATACTTCCATAAGTTTGAGATAAGGATCATCATAATTACTCCTTCGATTTCTGAAAGCATCTTTCATTCCATGATAAGCAGGCATACCATACCATAGAGCAGCGTATACCATAGCGCCAGTAGATGCCGCAAAACCGAAGAAGAATTGAAGAGCATATGATGCGGACCAGTATGGCTTAGAATAAGCGTCCATTGCTTCTTGATTTAGTGTATAATCCGGATTGAGTATTCGAGAAATGTTATAAGTTGTGCCAGTGCTATCGTACGTACCAGACCCCATAGCTGGAAAGTTCAAGGCATTGAGAGTATTGGTAAAATATAAAAGAGGGTATACCAACCAGCAGGCGAGCATTGCACCAATAAATTGATTTGCATTTGCCCAAAGTGGTGTGTAAAGTGGTGACCAGAAGGCTACGTAGTTCCAATCTAAACTAATGTCGAGTATTCCCTGAAATGATCATTAGTACATCATAGCCGCAACATTAGAAATAAAAGCTTACAAAACCATAATAACCTGATCCCATCAAATATGCTTTCCAATTTCCGTGGCCAAAATAACACATCAACGGAATTGAACTCAATAATGGAAAAATGACCGATGGAAGCCATTCATAACAGAATGCACAACAAGCCACAATAGCGAAGAATTTGAGAGACCTCTTCGTAACTGCAGGATTCTTATGCATAGCATTAAAAAAAGATACGTTTGGTAATACTCCTGGGTAGTAAATATTTGGAGGTCGAACAAGAATATCCCGAAAGAGTCCTGCAAATCCATAACCAATCATCTGAGTGGTGATGAGAAACAAAATTCCCCAACCAGGATTCATCTTACGGCCATAGTACAATTCCATTGCTGAAAGTGGACCGAGACCATATGCCGTGTAACACTTTGTTTTACAGTCAGCGGGGTTAAAATAGAGGGGTATCAAGGTGCACTCACACTTCCCCAATAAGCTACTACCACGAGAGCATGTTCCTTTGCATTCCATGGTCCTGGGTTGAGACTCCATTTGTAGCCAAAGGTATTGAAGACTCTCTTTGGTAGATAAGCAGCCATTAGGGTTCCCATACCCCAAGAAAGAAGTTGCACGGCGTAACTCGTGAGATTCATGAAGTATGGTTTGAAGTAGTAAAATGAAGAGATTCCACATCCAATAACCACCCAGAATGTAGAGCAGAACCAAAATCGAAATGTGAGAATCGGTTCCCTGTAACGAGTTACAAGTATCAGTGTTAAACCTTTGGACTTTTACTGCAGCAAGAACTTACGTAGGATCATTGTGCAAGTCAACTGTCTTGGCCACCAATGGAACAGGATAATCTTTGAGACGAGGATCTATGAAGACATCATTTTCTCCAGGTACAATGATTTTCTCGTCAGAGATATCCTGGAAATCGTTTGAGTCGATGGCTTCAATTTCAATATCTGCAGCCTTCTTGTCGGAAATGGGGGACTCTGTGGAAATTTGAGATGCAGAGTCCCCTCTTGGATGTACGTTGATAGTATTCATAATGCAGACAAGTCTGCGAGTAGAGAAGGACACACAATCTCAACGATAGCTTGAATACAAAATTCTTTTGGGGATTGCTTCTACGGTATATCTTTATATACCCCGCCTTTGTGTTATCTCAGAAGCCTTATCTATTGACTGAGGGGCTTGCCTCATAGCGGCAATTTGAAATGGTTGGAACCATCAGATTACACGCTTTTCTAATGCAGACGAGATATCGAAAACCTCAAAGACTCGTGGAAGCTATCATTCAAGAGTGGATCTAGTGGTCAAAAGAGGTAGCATACCCAAAAATCTACAATTTTCGATAGATTCGGTAAACCATGCCCTCTGCATTCAAAAATTCATATAATACATTTTGTTGAGAGATAAGAACCTGAAGGCCAAAGAATTATAGCTTAGAATCTACAGTATTCTTGGCGGCTCCCGGAATGAGCACTTGCTCTTGCACCTTCACTGAAAACACATACCATCCGTTTACCCGATACCAATCAGTTTTGCCACTTATCCTGAAAGTGTACAGACATTCTTGTTATAGTCTTCCAGGAAACTGTCACAAGACGCTCTGCAGCGGCATTCATATAAGGAACTTGAATGCTAATAAAGTTACATGCATGCATGCATGCATGCAGGCAGGAAGGCAAGATAGGAGGACACTGATATGGTTCGCAACAGTGGGGTAAAACGACTAGAAAGCCGCAAATCAACCGAGCTCTGCACCAACGGGTTAGTAACATCACGAAAGTCATTGGATAAATGTTCGTGAATTCCAATATATTATACAAAATAGGTAGGAGTCAAGTGCGCCGAGGAATCGATAATGGAAAATAGATATTTTCTTGACGCAATTGGTTGTTACACGGCACAAGATAACAAATTATCATGGGCCAAAGCTTCAGGCCAAAACCCCGATTGAAGCCGCATTTCTCGTGATAACAGGCCTACTCATCGACAACATTAGCGAGGACTCCACGATGTAATGTCAGATAGGAACGAGAACCTAGTTGATATATTCTTCGAATCATGCGATCTTTGTTTAGAAGAGAAAGCGAGGAGTACTTGATGGAAAGAGGTAGGTATTAAGTAGTCACGAATTGTCACAGGAGATTTATGTGAGCGTCGGTCTGACTCACTTGCTACGTGATCCCTTGGAAGGGGGCGGACATGTTATGTATGGCTATACGATTTTACAGTTGAGAAAGCAGACTAGTAGAATTTATGGGCTATTGACTATGTAGATTGATTGTGTTGAACCAAAATCTAATCTGTGGAAGTGGAAGTGGTAGAGACATAAGTTCAGTACCCCACTTTTCGGCCACCTCATAAATCTCACTGCTCTAACCAACCACCTCTCTTTAATCTTTAATGATTCAACAACCACTGAATCAATTGATTCAAAATTTTGATATGTTGTCAATTATATCATGGGCAGTGGTTATACAGAAGATACTATTGCTATGGCACTTAGTGCTATAGCAGGAGGTATGACTATTAGAAAAGCTGGTTTGAATTATAGAATACCCCGCACTACTCTTCAGAGCCGTATAAAAGGTCACCTTTCTTATCAAAACGGTGCTCAAAATATGCAAAAGATAGCCCCGATATAGGAGAAAGCATTAGTCGAATGGATATTAGTTCAAGAGGCTTTGGGCACTAGTCCTACACATCGGCAGATACGAGAAATTGGCGAAACCCTCCTCGAGG